>BQNB010164495.1:0-14326 GCA_026074375.1 Tanacetum coccineum
TAAGTCTTTGGGAAAACGACCCGGTAATCACTTACCGGTTAAACGTGTAGTATTTTTGTAAGATTTTTCCTACTACCTTAGTCTTGAAGGGTAGTTTAGGAATTTTCTATACTTTGGTATTATTACGTATATATACTATCGAATGTATCAAGTTTTAGGCGTCGTTGCCGGGGATTTGTGATTAAGATTCCTTCGTTTGAATTTGTCGATCGTGATTTGGAGAACCTTTCGTTTTCGAAAGTTACGTCTTTTGAAAAAAAATCAAAAATACAAAAAAATTAAAAATTAAAAAATTAAAAAAAATATTTTTCTTTTTCTTTTTACTATAAGTAGAAGTTTAACAAATATAAAAAAATACAAAAATATTTGCTCTTCCGGATTTTTCGATATTTATTTTGTTCTCTTAATAATTAAAATACACAATCAATTTAATTCTCTTACTAGAGAATTTGTGAATATCCATTAATAAGTTCCCGAACTTAAGATTCAAAATTTACCGTCTTGTGTCACTTACGAAAAAGGCGCACCTCTTTTGTGAAAATAAACTATTAGGAGGGTTGTTCCACGGAACTACGACCCGAAGGGACAAACGTTTTTAAGGCGATTCGCTCCCACTACGTTCCCCGCATGCGCACTAGAAATTCCAATTTTCCAAATAATTCAACCGTAACCATTTTGAGACGTCGAAATAGAGGACGTGCTCCAAACGTAGTCGAACCCGAGCTTCATACTATCATTGAAGTTGCATCAATGGCGGAACGTACAATGGAAGAGCTACTCCGTGCACCCACGAAAAGGTATGGAGAAGCTATCGTTTTACCGGAAATTAATGCGGATCATTTTGAGATTAAAACGAATTTGTTACAACTAGTTTAAGCTAGCCCGTTTCACGGTTTTGAGAGGGAAAATCCCCACGCTCATATTAATAGTTTCAAAAGGATTACCTCGACTTTACGATTTAGAGATGTACCGAACGATGTTATTAAGCTAATGATGTTTCCATATTCACTCGAAGGAGCCGCTAAAGTTTGGTACGAGAAAGAACCACCTAATTCTATCTTGACTTGGGAGGATCTCGTAACTAAATTTGTGAATCAATTTTTCCCTCCCTCGAAAACCACTCACTTAAAGAATGAAATCTCTCGTTTTACACAAAAATTCGAGGAGACTTTTAGTGAAGCTGATCAAGACTCCTTAAATGCCGCGGCGGGTGGAAATCTTTTAAGTAAAACGACTAGAGAGGCTTTGAACATAATTGAGAATAAATCAAAAGTTCGTTATTCACGTAATAAATCGAATGTTTCTAGGATGAATACAACTTCTAGGGAAAGTGTTAGTAAAACGGATGAAAGAATTGATAAGCTTGCGGACCAACTTTCGACCTTAGTTGAGATTGTTTCTAAAAAAGTTGTCACTCCCGCTCCGGTTAAAGCGGTTGAGGAAATTTGTGTTACTTGTAGTGGGCCTCATGCTTGGTACAATTGTCCTAATACCGATAACAATCAATCTAGTGTTTGTGCGGCAACGGGTACTTACAATCAAGTTAACCCTCCAAACCGTGTTAGTAACCAAATGGCACCACCCGGTTTTGCTCCGGTGCAAAACAATGGTCAAAATAGGTATAATCAAAATCAAGGTCAAGGAAATACTTTTAATCGGGGAAATAATTTTTATGGAAACCAAGATTTTCAAGTTCAAAATAATCATGCTCTAAATTTTCAAAATCAAGTATTTTAAAACCAACCTTTTCAAGTTCCTAATAATCATGTTCAACAAGAGTTTTTAAATAAGTTTTCAAGTTACAAGAGAACTAATGATCAAATGATGAGAAACATGCAAAATCAAATCAATTCGTTGAAAGGAGAATTTAAGAATGAAATTCAAAACACGATGAAGACTCAACAAGCCGTCTTGATGAATCAACAAAATGTTTTTCAAACTAACTTGCAAAATATGTTAAGTGGATTCTTCAAAACCAAGCCTCAACTTCGGGTACTCTTCTGAGTAATACCATTCCAAACCCGAAGGGTAAGATGAAAACAATCACTACTCGAAGTAGTGTTGCTTATGAGGGACCCTCGATTCCTACTAATCCTTCTTCTAAATAGGTAGTGGAATGAGAAACCGAGGAGACAACGGATAAGGAGCAATCTAATTTCTAAGGAAGTACCGCTCACATCCCACCTCCGGTTAACCTCATTCTGATTTCGGAACCCGATGTTCCGAAGACTTTACTTAAGCCGAATATTCCGTATCCTTCGCGACTTAATAATCAAAAGCTTCGTGAAAAAGCTTCGTATCAAATGGAGAAGATCTTTCAAATCTTTCAAGATTTGCGTTTCGACATAAGCTTCGCGGATGCTTTACTTTTGATGCCAAGATTTGCTCCTACGATTAGGAATTTGCTTATGAATAAGGAAAATATCACGATTAGGATATTTGCTCATGAATAAGGATTAGGAATAGGTCTGCAGGGAAAATCAGTTGTTGTTGATTTAGCTATGATAGATAAGTTTTGTGTGAGTTTTTCCATTGTTTTGTTTTTGAGTTTATCGTTTTTTTTGTTTGTTCTTTTTGTTTTTTTGTTTTGATTTTTTTTGGTTGATATTTTAGCCCATTTTGATCGTCTTTTGTTTTGGTGTGTTTCTTGATGTTTGATTTTTGTTGTGTTTTTTTTTTTGTTTTTACTTTCGTTTGTCTGTTTATTTTTTTTGTGATTTCTTGTTTATCTAGTCATGTTTGTGTATGTTTTGTTTTTTTATTTTTGGTTTTGATTGATTGTGATTTTACTTTTGATTCTTTAGATATCTTTTTTTTTGATTTGTGAGCTACCTATTATTTTTGTTGCATCTGTTGCAACTTTTTTCATTCTATTTCTACCCAAATTGTTTTGATCTTGTTGGATGTTTCTGTGTTTGTTTTTTTTTTTTTGTTTTTGTATATATCTCTGCTGTTGGTTTTCATTCATTTGTGTTGCGTTTTTTTAGTTTTTGTGATTTTTTTTGCTTTAATGTTTTGTTTTGTGTTGTTTTTGATGATTGTTTTTTTGACATTTTTTTTTTTTTTCGAAATTGTTTTTGTTGATGTGAATTGTTTTGGTGTTTTTGTTGATTTTGTTTTTTTGTTGTGTTGCGTTGACAAATGTATTGTTGTGCTTGTTTGATTTCTGTGTTGATACTTTTTTTGATAGCTTACGTTTTTCTTTGTGTTGATTTTTTTTCTGAACTTCTGATCTATTTTTTTTTGTTGGTTCTTTTTTTTGTGAACGAGGATTGTTTTATTTTTTGTTTTTTGATTTGTGTTTTGGGAATTGTTTGTTGTTTTTTAGTTCTTTTTTGTGTATTTTTTTTTGTTGTGTGCTTTGTTTTATCTTTTTTCGTTTTTTTTTTTTTTTGTTTTTTTTGTCGTTTTTTTTATTTTTGTGTTTGTGATGGTTGTTTTTTTTTCTGATATGATTCTGTGTGTTGTTTTGATGATGTTGCTTTTTTTTTTTGATTTTTATGTTTTGTTCGAGGAAATTGCTCGGCTATGCTCTCAAAAAGCTTCCCCGCGAAAAAAAAAATATATTTAAATATGCTTGGGCTTGGAGTTCCCCCGGGGAGCCAGTTCGTTTCTTTCCCCACTATTACCATTGCTCAATTTACTAGGAGATATGGAAATGGTTTTATCTCACGACCTTCTTTGGGCCGATCCGCGGATTCTTGGCACACGCGAGCGCACATAAATCTTAGGCCTCCCTTTCCATTTCGGAGAAAAGGAAACGAAAAAAAAAAGTAAAAAAAAGTTATTCCTTACTGAACTTACCCCCACCTCGGATGACTTCTTATGGTTCGCCCGGAGATTTTTGATCCTTATATCTCATCCCTTTAAGGACTCCGCCGTAAGAGAGTTTATGTCAAAAGTGGGTTAAGTTCCACTTTCCTCTACCGCTTTAGTTGTTTTGTAGATTTTAAAAGCGATCCTCGTCAGTACCTCTATACTTAGGAGTCCTTTTTAAAGAACTCCGGTCTTTGGGTTGTGCTTAAATTGATGTTTATGGAGAAAGAAAAGTATGGATTGTTTAAAGTAGTATGGTAAACCGTCAGGTCTGATTAAACGAAGCCATCACTTTTATTTTTTGCCCCTATTCCTCACCATCCAAAATAAGTAATCAATACATCATTTCATCATAATTCTATATAACGAGATTCTCTCCTATTACACCAATGATTAGTCGGGTAAACCACATTGACTTCATTGGTTCTACTACAATGTGTGTTGTTCTTTGAGGGTTTGTTGGAGAGTATGATCCGGATTTGCCTAGGGTTTTCCAAATAAATCTTAGGGGTGGCAATCCAAACCTCGACGGTGCTGAGCCTCCTTACTTCCGAAATTCTTTTAGATAGATTCGATAAGCTTTATCTTATGGAAAGATTCGATTTTTCACCAGAATTTGGATATTTGTCGATTGCGCTATCAGAAGGGTCACCTCAATGAAATCCATCCACACTTAACCCTTTTCACCCTCTAATTAGGGGGGGGATTGGATGGAGCGGGGGTGCGCGGGAGTTGATGGGCGAGGGGAGACGGGTGGATTGGGGGGGAGAGTAGGTGTTGGGTTGTGGAGAGGTAAGGAGGAGGATATTTGCTTAATTGAAAAAATTATTAAATATGACCTGTTTCAACTCCATCCGATGGTCCTAATTGATAGGTGAAATATATCAAGGCAAAAATCCTTCAATGGATGAATAAGAACCTCTGGTATTCAATAAAATTAGTGTTAAAGATTTTACATCCATTTGGAATCTGCTTACTTAGAAGGAAAAAATGTCACCAACCTCCACCACCCCATGGTTCACCCACAAGTCCCCACAAAGCAAGTTTACCAGTGATTTTTTGCATATGGTCTTTAAAAGATTGATTGAAAAAGATGCACTCTCTTTATTTAATAAAAAAGTGCTTATTAATTCACATTTATACGGGCCATTGCTTGGAAAATTCACCGATAATCATGGGAACCGACCCTATTTTTGTACAAACAAAATTCTTATTGAGGTTGATCTACAAACCTCGGTCAAAGTCATAATTACGGATTATACCCAAATATTCATGAAGTAATCAAAAAGGAGGTATAATATTTTTGAGTCCCTAATTATAAAAACTTCTTGTTGCCGCAATGATTTACCCGATTCTGATAGGCCATGGGCGTCCTAGTGCATTGTGTTCCGAAAGGAAAGGTCGGAATGACCGTTTTGTTGCTAATGAAGGAGACTGAATTAATTCTAACAGGTTTAGTTACTGGGTGGAGAGTTTGTATCGACTATAGGAATATTAATTGAAAGCAACTCGAAAAAAGTTCATTGTTCCATTGCCGTTTATGGATCAAAAATGATAGAAAGATTAGCCAGATAGAAAAATGAGTTTTATTGTTTTCTAGATGGGATTCTTGGGGTATTTTCAAAACTACCGAATAAATCCCAGGACCCCCCGCTCCACCCTTGTGGGATAACTACTTTACATGCCCGTAGGAACTTTCTTACCATCGCTTGGCCCATTTGGCTTGTGTATGCTCCCGTGCGGTAGTTACTTTCACAACGGTGTGTTATGATGGGGCCTTAGTCCATGATCTGATCCGAAAAGACTATGGATGTGTCTTATGGATGAATTTTTGGTTTTTGGGGTGATAGTTTTGATTCGCTTTTTGCCTCTCTTAATTTAGATGAGAATAGTTGATGATGTGAAAAAGCGTTTGAAGTCACGAATTTAGTTCTTTCAATTAGGCTGATGTTGCCAATTTATGGGTAGAGAAGGTGAGGGGGGGGGTGAGGAATTATGTAAGGACATAAAAATTTTCGAAGTCGGGTATTGAGGTTGATTGTGTAATGCGACATTATCGGCTAGGCTCCATCACCGCCCTCCCCCTAACGGTTAAAAGGTTGTAAGGAGTTGAGGGGTTTCTAGGTCATGCGGGTTTTTAACGACGTTTATCCATTCGTTTCCATATTAGATAGACCTTTGACTCACCTTCTTGAGAAGGATTCACCAATTTTTGTTTTTCTTAGGATTGTATTGATGATATTTCGAGACCCCCCCCCTCCACAATATAAAAAGAAGATTACCAAAGCTCTGATCTTAGTTTTGTCCAAGATTGGAACCTAACCCTTTCGTAACTTTGTGTGATGCAAGTGATTTAGCGTTGGTCCGTTTTTAGGTACAATAGTTGATGCATTTTTTGCCTTATTCATAATATGCTAGTAAGACAATGATCGAGGCTCAAATTCATTACACTACGACAGAAAAAGAAATGCTTGCCGTAGTGTATGCTTTTGAAAAAGTTTCGGCATTTTTCTTATTAAAAGCATAGTGTGTATACGGATCACTCAACTTTTAAATTCCTAATGAATAAAAACTAGCTGCTTGTGCCGAGGTTGCTCCGGGTGGGTGCTCCTCCCTATACAAGAATTTGTAACACCAATCGTGATAAAAAAGGAAGTGAGAACCTCGCGGCCGATCATTTATCTAGACTTGAGAATCCTCATAAGGATGTGTTAGAAAACAAAGACATAAATGAAAATTTTCCTTTAGAGGACTCTTGTGCTGTAATATCCAGTGGGGATGTACCCATGGTTTGCGGACTTTGCAACCCCCCCTTCACATGCCGGGGGGGAATTTTATCATCAAAGGAATAACGGAACTCAAAATAAATAAGAAATTTTTCCATGGACGTAAACATTTAAATTCTGAGTTGGGACGATCCCTATCTTTTTTTGTATTCTGTCGCGGAATTCAAATCATTCGAAGCCCCACCCTCCTCGCCCCGTGAATGTCACTTCTTATTGTTATGGCTCTCGCCTTCGTTTTGTCATCTTAGCTGGTTATGCACTCTTAGGATCTGGAATGTTTAAAAAATAAAATACCTCAAGGCTACTCTTAGCAACTTCCTCCCAACACAGTTTGTAGACTAAAGAAATCACTGTATGGACTCAAGCAGGCTAATAGGCAATGGTTTGAGAAACTCACCACCTTCCTAAAGTCACTTGGTTTTAGACAGAGTTATGTAGATACCTCTTTGTTCACCTTACAAACTGATAATACCTTTCTTAGTCTCCTTGTCTATGTAGATGATATCTTGATTGCATGCAATGACAGATCATTGATTGATCACCTTAAAACCAGTTTACATACAAAGTTTAGTATCAAGGACTTAGGGCCATTACATTACTACTTAGGCATTGAATTCTTAAGAAACAAGACTGGCCTTGCTCTCACTCAAAGAAAGTATGCTCTTGACTTGGTCACCTATGTTGGTCTCCTTGATACTAAACCTTCAGTTACACCTCTTAATCCAAACAAAAAACTTACTCCTGACAATGATGATCTCCTAACAAACCCTTCCTTATACATAGCATTAGTTGGGAAGCTACTTTACTTGACAATCACCAGGCCAGATCTCTCTTTTGCAGCACATGCACTCAGTCAATTCTTACAACAACCAATAAGCACCCACATGAAGGCCCTTCTCAAGGTTATCAGGTATGTCAAATTATCCATGGGTCAAGGTCTTATTTTTTCCTACCAAGAATGATCTACACCTGATAACTTATTATGATAGAGATTGGGCCAGTTGTCCTTTCTCCGCAGGAGTCTCGTAACAGGCTGGGGTGGGTATCGATGTGTAGAGCATATTTCTAGGTGAGTCATCTCCATATCTCTGGCATCAAAGAAACAAATAGTGGTTTCTAGATCATCCACTGAAGCAGAATATAAAGCACTTGCATACGGACAGTTATTGTTTGAAGTTACATGGGAATACCTCTCTCGCTGTGACTCAAAGGAATTAAAAGTGATGAATTAGTCCTCATACCCCTAGATCTCTTCTTTATAGTTATGATCAACTGTTCTGTTCTCCATTAGGCTTGCAAATAAAAGTACTGATCATCACTGCCAACGATTCTAAACATATTGAAATTGCAATTGCCAGATTATTATTGAGTTTTATATTCCAACAAATATCCAACAAACAATCACCCCCCTAAAAACTATCTCCAGACACGCGCCCCCCCCCCCCCCGCCCCCCCCCCCCCCCCCCCCCCCCCCCCCCCGCTCCCCCTCCCCCCTCTCCCCAATAAGAATATAGATAATAATAAGAGCATATAAACCCAAGTAATAGTACTACATTCCGGTCAAGTCAAAGCAGGACACGATCTTCTTAATATATCTTCAACAGAAACGCCACTGAGACATGATAGATAGTGTGTACTCAGAAGGTTCTAACTAAAGAACACTCTTTCACTGACATTGTGATAACTACAAGTTAGGCATGTGTAAATCACGCTTAACGCGATTGTCAGATGTTGCCGCGAGGGGGATGTATAGACATAAGTTAAGAAGTTAAACTTGGATCCAAACACCCTGTTTCTACTACAAGTCATAATACCAAACACTCCATTCAGTCCATACAGAGCAAGAGATCAAGATGACTTCACAGGATGAAGATTATAATGGATAGTAGCTTGTATATATGTAATATAATGTAGTAGCTTTAGCTCAATTCAGTTAGTTAGAATCAGTTAGTTATTTTTACTTTTCCCGCCAAAATGCAGTATTTAAATCCTTGTAACCCTCACTTTGTGATTAATTCAATTCAATACTTTTTCACACACATTAAGGTGTTCTCTCTCATTTTGTATCAATAACCTTAAAACATCATCACAAGCAAATAAAATACACCTTTAAACACTTGCAAAATCAACAAATATAAGCTTAAAGAAAACGAACACATGTCCAGAAATCAAATTGTACAAATGAGTAATAGACTATCGATTAATTTTGCAATAGGCAAATTGATAAATTTGCAAGTAATTATTACAAAAGTGAACATCTTGTTACATCTAAATAGACGGATTTGATAAATTTATAAATTATTATTACAATTTTTCGACAATCCAAATTAGATAATGTTAAAGATGAAAGCGCTTTTAAGCCAAATGTCTAAAGTTACGATGCTAGGATATACCCGTGCGTTGAATCGGGCTTTGTTTTGTGGAAAATCGAACTATTAAATTAACACACTAATTAATTGAGCCAATCTTTTTCCTCAATGTTTGTTCCAAGCATACCTGAAAGTTTAACCTCCAAATCATGTCGCCTATTTAAATTTTCTTTCAACTACATTTTGCGTTCATACCCGTGCAATGTACGGGCTTTATTTTTCGATAAAAATATGAAACTTTGCTTATGCGTAAACTTTTTTTATATCTATTATTATGAACTTTTGCTTAGGTTAAATCATCAATTATTTTTTCAACATTTTCAACTTCCGCTCAATCCATAACCGACTTTAAATTTTATGTTAATATGAACATTGATTTGTTGACTGAAATAAATCACATTTAATGCTTTCCGTTACAAAAATAAATCACAATCAAAGCTTTTGAATACCGTATAAGACTTTAGAGAATAATTTGTACACTTTTCAGAGCATGGGTTACAACATTTGATCTACCACAATTCTTGCCTTTCTGCGAACAATTTCCTTTTTTCCGTCTTCTTTGATGCTTCTGAACTTGTGTTCAATCCCCAAAATGGGCCAGTGTTAGAAACCGAAAAACAAAAAATTCAGCAACTCTAACAAATTAGAAATAAAGCTAATTTATACAATGGACAAATGGGACTCGAAGAATGCAAATGGGTTATGTAAAGCCAATTCTTGCAGTTTTTAGTATACAACCATAAATTCAATCTAAAAGTAACAGTCAAAAATGCAAAGAACCTTTTAGATTGAATTTCTGCATCTAGAAAACAAACTCTTTTATGATTCATTCATACATGCGTAAATACCCAAACCATAGTATTATTAAAACCGTGAAACACAAATCACTAAGTCACTGATTTATTTACTAATGTTAAAATAGGTTATGCACATAAAGATCCACCGCCAATGGCATTTACTCATTTTATGGATAAAATTATCCTCTCCTTACAATTGTCCATGTTTTCAAACGTCAATACTTGGCAATTTACACGAAAATTAACCGCAAACCACTGATACACTTTATCGTCAAAAGCAAAGTAGACGTTACGTTTTCTTATAATCTATACACGAACGCTTTTAAGTATAAACCAATATCATGCAATTGATAAAAACTAATCAAAGTATCAAACGCAGTATTTCATAATCATCGCATGGAATCATATGTGTTCCATCAATTTTTTTAAATTCCCAGTCATTCAAAAATATTTATCATGCAATTAGACACATAAAATCATTCCAATATACCACATGTTAAATATATCTAACATAAGTTTCATGCAATTTAATCCTGCATGCTTCATGCATTATGGTTCGATAAAAAATGAAAAAGAATACTTACTTGCAAGTATTATTAAATCAACGTTGCTTGTTCCGTCGTTTAAATCACCATTTGTCATATCAAATACTCATGTATTGCTATTGCGTCTCCCAATATAAATTATACTATTACCTCTTCAGTTTCCAGAATTGGCATCTCATATTCTTGTCTTTAACAAATACACGACGACCCATGATTATCAAAGAAACTATTGTATGAGTAACGCGTGTATTCTTCGTCCGTTAGGAATAACGACATGGTGGTTTGAACGCTAGATGTGAAAGGGGTTTTGCAGGGTTTGTTTGTTTATTTGAAGGGATGATATATAAGAAGAAGAAGCCATAGAATGTGGAGAGGTCGGTTTGGTTTTTGGGATTGAGATCGTGGGTATATGATATTTATAAGCATAGAGAAACTGAGAAAGTAGTATCTCAAAGGTCCATGTTGTTTCGATAAGCAATTAAAGCTATATTTGTAACAGCCTATACGTTTTGAGGGTGTAGGTTACAGAATTAAGTAAACTACACCGTTCGTCCTTGTGGTTTGCGTTGACCGCAACCACTTGTCCTTTGACCGAAAAAAATGCACCGTTCGTCCTTAAGTGAGAAACGTGTTCTGTCGTTGGTCCTTCCCTTTAACGACTCTCAGTAACGTTCGTTAAGTCACCACACCTAAGGGTACATGTGTCTTTTTACAACTGTCTTCTTCCTCCTCAATTCATTCCGTTCCACCCTAAAAAGATTTTCACCAAACAAAAAAACTCATTCTCAAATCCATCTTCATCTACTCCAAATAAGAACATAAACTTAACACAAAACTAAAACTAATAAACACAAAAACATAATCTATAGTTCACACATACCAACACCCATTTCCAACGATCATAAAAAGATTTTACATTTTAAATTTAAAAACTTTATTAAATTACAACTAATCTTTTACCTCAGATATTAAAGATTTAGCAAAATTCTTCAAATCATATCTAAAAGCACCAGCCCTATGTCTAGAAATCACAATTGCATAGTTTCCATATGTTTGAGCCCTCGAAGATCTTTTCGGCGGTGTCGTCGAGAATGTGGTCGTTCAAATATCTTACACCATTAATACCTATAATCAGCACTACTAATACAACATTAAAAACCGAAAAATAAATATCCAAAACATTATAAAAACATCGCCGATAAAAGGAAAACCAAGATTTTTCAATCTCCCTATCCATGGTCTTTTACTCTACTTTTCACTCCAATTCACATCTCAAACAATCCCCCCTAAACCATTATCCTTTGAAGCAAACATCCGTTGACCACCAAAAATTACAGTTCACCGAGCCACAAGCGAACACCACATAACCATCTGTGAAATCGGATCTAAAAACTTCCTAATATGATTGTCATTGGTGGTATAGATTGACAGTAGTAGCGAGAGAAACAAGAGATGGGGCTTTAAGACTTTCGTGATGTTTGTAAAAATAATGTTTTTACAATGGTTGGAAATTAAAATGTATTGTAGTTGTTATTGTTAACTTTTTTTTGTAGTGGTTGGAACAGTTCTGTGAAAGTAGAGGTGAATAAATGAGAAGATGGAGCGTGGAGATAAAATGTCAGATTGGGTTTGTGTTAAATTTTTTGTTCTTGAGGATAATGATTTTAACAAAGAAATGTTTTTTGGATTTTTTTTCTTGATGATGATTATGAACAAGAAGGTATAGTGATGAATTAGAAAAAGTCTTGGTGGGTACTGATGGTTTGAGATGAAGTTGAATAAAGTAAGAAGATCAAGAGTGAAATGACATAAATACCCTCATGTGGGTATCACATGGGGTGATTTAACGAACGTTACTGAGAGTCGTTAAAGGGAGGGACCAACGACAGAAAACGTTTCTCATTTAAGGACGAACGGTGCATTTTTTAGGTCAAAGGACGAGAGGCTGCGGTCAACGCAAACCACAAGGACGAACGGTGTAATTTACTCTACAGAATTTAATGTGTTAACTTTCATAACAAAAAGTTGAAAATTGATTTAACATGACAATTTTTTTTGTTTCTTAAAGTTGTGTCTTAACAATGAGGCTTTATACATTCCATTTAGCAATAGAAATCTTTAGTTTTGAGGGCCCGTTTGGTTGGTGGGTTTTGGATTTGGATTTGGGATTAATGGTGAAATTTGTTGTTTGGTATATAGGTTTGGTATTTAAATAGTGAAGATGACCCACCAAAAGTTAAAGTAAAAGATGGTGGTGGGTTTTCTCTCACACACACTTATAATACACTTATAATTGAATAAGTCACTTTTTCTCTCTCATACATATATACCTTCTTTTATTTTTAAATATTTTTTCTTAAATCAATTTATTATTAAATTCATAAAACAAATATAATTTCTCTCTCCTAAACCTACACCAAATCTAAATCCTAAACCAAATCCAAATCCTATTCTAAACCCACTTATAAACCAAAGAGACGCTGAATCATTAATACTCCTCATTAAATCTACAAAACTCAATCTTATATTATATAAGATAAGATGATATCAGAAAATGTCTAGACCACTGTCAAATTGATGTCTAAAATAATATACAAGTTACGAGATACGAGTCATTATATAAGAAAAAAGCTAACATGTCGCCATCCGCACATCTCAACGACCCCTTTAATGAGGGACGCAATGTTCCATGAGCTCCACAAAATTTGAAGTGCCATGAATAAATGGATGCTTTCCACTATTGCATGATGTTTTCTTAGACATAATTATGTCTTGAGAAGCCTTTATATGATACTACAATGAAACTAACTTAACATCTGCCTTCTTCAAACAATGCAAAATTATGTCACTGTATAATGTTAATATTTGATGTTTTCAAAAAGCCACGACATACAAAAGAAAATTAGAAAGTGTAGAACTCACATGAAGGTTCATTCTCGAAAGTAAAGGGTAGTCACCTTTGTTAACATTAACATAGGACACTTTTTGACCCCTTCTCATTCATTTAGGATATCCATTTTGACATCTGTGACATCAAGCTGCAGAATTTCGGCTCTACAGCCAAGAATAGAGCCAAGGCTGCATCAAAGCAAAATAAGATATTAAGTAACTAAGGTAAAACCAAATTAACATCAATTATAAGTACCTCATATATTGATTGTAGTTTTCGAGCTTAATTAACCTAGTTACCATCATTCTAGGAGTCACAAGTTTCTGTTTACAATGAACACGTAAAAGAGAATTGATAGAGGCTGCAAGGGTTGACCCGGAAGATTCCCAATTTTTTCTACTTTCATGTTAATTTTGGGAAAAGGATTTATGGAGATTTTATGCTAAAATTTATACTCTTTTGGACTTGTAATCCTTAAGCAACTTGTTCTTTTTTGGTTTGACACGCTTGACCCTTTAAAATACTCCTACATAACCTAAGTCAGCTAATTTATAAGTTTAAATGGGTCGAAGTTGTTGGGTTTTTAGAACTAATAACCATTATATCACGAGTACGCAGCGGATAATAAACACGTATAGAATAACATAGTTAACAAGATTGAAGTGTATACCTTTTTGTACGAAACGATACACCGATTTAATAGGTAACCGTTAACATCGTCTTGAATATACGCGTATGTATAACATCACGCGTTACCACGAGAATCAAAGTATGATTCCTCTACTTTAACACACATACGATACGTTCAAGCAAACAACGAGGTATGCTAGTACTAGTAGTGTTTAAACCAAACGACAACCTTCGTTTTTGAATCAATCAACACATGAACTAAACCGAATAACCTTTGTGATCTTTTGGGTCAAACCACCAAGAAAACGAAACCCATTGAGGGTTTATCTGCGATCAAACAAGGGAAGAAGCAAGAACTCGAAACCCTTTTGGGTTAGAAGATCGGTCGATCACAAGGAGAGCACAAGGACAATTTTAAGGGTTTTAGGTTTCAAGTCATATCAATAATGAAAGCCCTAAGCCTCTATATATAGTCCTTGTTCCTTGGAGTGCA
>BQNB010164497.1:0-14326 GCA_026074375.1 Tanacetum coccineum
CTATCGACTATTGTCACGCCTTGACAATGAATAAACCAACAACTTAAACCTCCTGGATCTTATGTGGGATCGAATCACACAAAGAAAACCCTATAAGGGTTAACCAAAATTAAGCAGTAGGTAAAAGGGGGAACCAAAAAACAATGATAACCTTGTTTTGGGTTTTGATTTTCGTCTGACTTTAATAGGGAAAAGGGAAAAGAGTTTCTGTGCTTTCCTTTGTAATCTCACGTCTGATATAAGCTAGGAAGTTGGGCTTTTATAGCCTTCAAAGCCATAATCTTATATACGACATACGAGGTGAACAACCAAAAATACTTTCCTTGTATTACTCAAAATTTCCGAGAGCTAATAAGCCCAAAATAAGCTCGAAAATGCTTAATAATAACCAAAATACACCACTAACCAAAATAAGCTAAATAGCAAACAAATATTTTTCAACCATCACAACTACGGATATAAAACTACAAAAAACCTTATTCCTCTTTTATCTTCCATTCGAACCAAACGCAACCCTTATTCTTTTTGCAAATTTTTCGTGTTTGATTTTTAACAAACGCACTGTACAACTAGCTTATATGCATCATTTAATACACAAAAGTACAAGTTAAATCAAGATTTAGAAAACTTACAATTAGGGTTTTGAAAACGAGATTTAACACAAAACCGACAACCCAAACGTTGTTTTTACGAACCCACGCCTATTGGTATCAACCCAGATGACTTAGACCTTCTTGTTCTTGGTCAAAACTTCAAAAATAAGAGTGTTTTTGTGTGTGTTGCTGCTCGGATCAGCCAAAGAAAGGAAGAGAGCAAGAATGTGTGTTTTTTGTAACTATGTGTGTTTAAAATTCAAATGAGACAAGATATACATGTACCAACTAGACCCCTTCCTAAAAACAAGCCTCCTTGTCCCCTCCTTGAGCTCAAAACCGGATATGGTATCCTAGGGGGCTCGGATTGCCTTCTTTTTGTGTCGGTTTCACTTAAAACTCAAAAACCTTGATCGTAAAATATTTCCCGAAGTTACTTAGAATTTTTATTCACTTTAAAAATACCTTTCCCATAACTTCGAGTATTTACACGACTTATTTCCACATTAAACTTCCCAAAAATCATTTTGAACATTATCGGACGTGTCGGTACTTGTTTTCGGCATTTCACGCTATTCATGGGTCAAACCACCCGGAACATAATCATACCATCTAAAAATGATTATTATACACCACAAAACCATAAAACACCTCAATCACATAAATTCACCACCGTCAACACGGTACAGGTTCTTACAAAATTGACAAAAGTTAAATAGTCAAAGGACTAAATTAGAACATTCAAATCACAGAAATGGGCAAGGGTTACATTCTACCCCCTTAAAAGAATTTCGCCCCTGAAATTCAACTATTACTAGAACTAAACAGATGCAGATACCCAAGTTTCATCTGATCTTCACGTTCCTATGTAAATTCAGGTCCACGTTTCGAATTCCACCGTACCTTAACAATGGCAGTCCTACTACGCTTAAGCTTCTTGAACTCTTGTTCTAAGATTTCTACAGGCTCTTCCACAAAGTTCAACTTAGCATCTACTTGGATCTCATCCAAGGGAACTTGCAGTGTTGGATTAGCCAAACACTACTTAATGTTCGACACGTGGAACGTGTCATGAACACCATTCAATTCCTCAAGCAATCTAAGTCTATAGGCCACTGGACCGATCCTCTCAGTGATCTCAAATGGTCCAACGAACCTAGGTGCTAATTTCCCCTTCTTTCCAAAGCGTACCACACCTTTCCAAGGCGACACTTTGAGCAAAACATACTCACCTACACTAAACTCTAGGGGTTTTCTCCTCTTATCGACATAGCTTTTCTGATGATCTCGCATAGCCTTAAGTCTATCCTTAATCTGCAGATCTTCTTAGTGGTCTCTTGCACTAACTCAGGTCCTATCAGCTAACCCTATCCAACCTCTGCCCACATGATCGGGGAATGACATTTTCTACCATACAAAGCCTCAAACGACGCACATCTCACACTAGAATGATAACTATTGTTATATGAAAACTCAACTAATGGAAGATGAACATCCTAACTTCCCCAGAAATCAAGGACGCACATCCTAAGCATGTCTTCCAAAGTCTGAATTATACACTCACTCTGACCGTCGGTCTAAGGGTGGTAATCCATACTCATATCTATTCGGGTTCCTAATGCCTCTTGCATTGACTGCCAAAACTTTGACGTGAAACAACTATCACGATCCATGGCGACAGCATTACTTATTAACCCTGACGCCATCGTGACAAACCGACTTAGGGTTTTCCTATATATACAGCCTCATAACTTTGTTTTTATCAAGCCCCAAACCCTAAGTCTGATTCTAGGGTTTGGGGAGGTGTTTTTCAACAACTTAAAGGTCTAGTTCAAGTCCCATAAACATCTTGTAATGAATGATTATCACTTTATATCATAATTCATGTCTTCAATTCCCTTTTGTTGATTAGATTTATCTTGTCTAAGTAAGCTTGGCTAATTCATACTATACTTATTGGGAAGAATGGTAACTTGTCATTAGTTATTAGATCTTGTCGTTTGTGACAGATTCATGAGTAAATTGATTTACTTATAATTACTTTTTTCATATTGGCATCTTGTTGGATGGATGTGCGAATTAGGCTTAAGAAAAGCCAGCTTCTGTTTGTATCGCTGTTGACATGACTAGGGGGAATATTACAATAGAACGCGGGTTCTGTGTAACCCGTTCTCATACGGCTAGGAAATACTTACACATTACATCTCAAGTGTGAAAAAGTAACAAGTGGAATTGGATAGCTAGCAAGGAGTAGTGCATTAGCCAAGTGATCGCGTCGTTGATAATTTATTTAGTTTATTAGTTTTAATTTATCTTAAAAAACCAAAACCTCTCTAAAACCACAATTTACTTGCTTTCATAAAATATAAAAACACAAAAATAATCTTCATTCAACCCTTAGACCTTAGTGAACATTCAATCCGGGCTTCGTGCTATTCCCATAGATAACGATAACAACCCCCGAGTCTTTCCTATACTACACTATAACGGTTAGGTACGTTGCCTAGGGGATTGTAAAACTTCCTGTGAAGTCTTCCCAACCTTCACATTAAGTTTTTGGCGTCGCTGCATAGGGAATACCGTAGGATTCGGATTCAATCTAGCTTAGGTCTACTCACAAGATTCCTATCAAGTGAGATCTTAATTTCGTGTCAATTAGCTTCCTCTTAGTTTATCTCTTCTTTGTGTATTTGTTCGTAAAAATGTCTTTCCTCACCATTGTTGGTATTGAAATCACGGGACTTTGAGGTGCGGGGAGGATAGAATCGTAGGAGTGAAAAATTTGTCTATATCAGAGCAGTAGGAGAATACGATTAACCGTGGGGTGGTAGTACAAATTATTCTATGTCAGGAGGACAGGTATTGATCTCTTAAGGGACGACAGTATAATCGGCGACGACGTGCGTTAGAGAGCAGATTGGGGGGAAGAGATCTGGACATGAGGCCTGATGGCTGGTAGTGTAGGAGGAATAGGTACCACCCGGCGTGCGCAGCGAGAATGATTTATTGAAGACGTTATTTTGGGAGGATGGTTAGAACCATATGAGCCTTCATCTAGGATGTATTCATATAAACAACCTTCGTGTTTAGGATCAACTTTTGTTGGTGAGATCCTTAGTAGAAGTAACCAATTACATCAAACTTTTAAGAAGAGCTCCATAGCAATGACCCGTAAGTTAGATGACATGATAGAATTGCCTAAGTCACAACCTAAGAGAACATATAATGAGGATTTAGAATGTGAGATAGTTATGGTTAAGATGCCTAACTGCATGTAATGGTTAGATGATGAGCACATATGTGATCTAGATACGATGGAGGATAAGGCGAAAAATCCAAACCCACAAAGTACCCCACAGGTCCTCCTTTCATTTGAGGTATACACACCGCTCGTGACTCACATAAAAGAAGTAGAAGAGACTATAGGAATCCCAATGGATGTAGAACCTTTGGACCACATGAAACTAGAGAATCTAGTCTTAAATACTAATACTCATGACCTCTTTCTTAGTTCTAAGGGATTTCTTAGTGTTGATTAACCGAAGCCTCAACTTTTACCTAATTTTTCACCCTTAGATGTAAATCTAAGAGACAAGAGAGGAACCGACCCACCCATCAACCCATATAGTCCGGGTAGTTATAGGATGAAGGTAGTAAAACCATTGACCATTCACACACCGCCTTTACCCCATGTGGCATACCTCCATCGAAATGGTGTGTATCGCTACTATCACCCGCACTTGACCTTAATTTTAGGGGAGACCCACCTTTTGCGCGTCAAATAATCGTAGAGTCAGGCTCGTGACTCGAACAAAAATAAGCGCTTATTGGGAGGCAACCCAATCTATAATTTTCTTGCATGTTAGGTGTGTCTTGTGTGTTTGTTTTGAGTCATATGATTGTGTTAACTATTTTTTTGGTTTTTGTAGTAAATTTTGCAAGAAATAACTAATGGGAACTTACGTGCAGGAATTTTTGAAGAAAAGAAAAAAATTCTTCTTTACAGACCCTAGAGACGGCGTTAGGATTAATCCTGACGGCGTCGCTAGGTCTGCTATAGGAAAAATCGATTTTTTAATTAATTTTTGAGAAATTAATGTTGTAGAATTTCTAGAATTTGTAGTTTTCCTAAAAACCTGCAGAAAACCACGAGTACGTTAACACACTCATCCTATCTTTATTGCTTTAATAGAGTCTAAACTTAGTTAATGAGGTTGTATTTATCATTCACCCATAGATTTTATGCTTGGTGTAGTTGTCTTTGTCTTTGATTACAAGTTATATTTGATAAGAAAAAGCTTGGAAGCTCTTAGAAAGTTTCATTGGATGATTCTTGGAGAACGATTTAACCAGTTATCGCATGTTTCTTCTCCATTATTGAGCAAATCAGGGGAGTACTAGTTTCTTTTACTTGTTTTCTTTTCCTTTTATTCGTTTTACGGGTACTTCTATAAAACATTGGGGATAATGTTCAACTTAAGTGTAGAGGAAAAAATAAGCCTTAGAAACTACTCATTTATTTTCCATTTGCTTGTTCCTTAAAATGATGGGTAATATATCGAAACATAGCATAAAAAAGGTAATTTTGACCAAAATTTGGAATTTTTTTATGACACATACCGACGAAAACCGAGTATTAATAGGCTCTCATGGATATGAGTGTATATGACTAGCACAAAAACCCTCAAAATTCCACCCCCAAAATGTGAGGTTCGCCTTTAGATCTTTAGGAATTCGGGTATCCATTATTAATACCCAAGATAGTTTATACCTTTAACTTTCTCGAGTTAAGGTTCGAATGCAGTCATATGTGTCTATTTCGTCATTACGGATGTATACGTATGGTCTTTGTCGCCTTTTCTGGAGCATTGGTATCGGTATTAAATTATATGAGTATACCGGTAGTATATTAAATTCTAGAACTTGTTTTTATGATGCATTTCGAGACTGTATAGTAAGTATTAGGATTTGCTAGATAAGAAGCACTAGGATTAACATATGTTTTAAACCTGTAACTGTTATTATGGTCACACCGATCATATAACTATCCCACACCCTTCCCATGCACTCATTTTTAGTGCATGATACCCCTAGTACACCCCTCCAAGCCTATCCTTTTTTATGGTTCTTGTAATTTTCTAGTTAAGCCGGACTATTAATGAAGAGCATTGTCACCCATAAACCAATTGTTACACTCAAATCGCCTTAGCCTACCTTGTATGTACTAACATTTAGTACATTATTGCTTTAACCCAAGTTAATTATTGAGTATACGGTTGCTAAGTCCTCGTCCTTGTAAATACTATTTTGGGACGATTGGGATTCATGGTAGTATTCATCTTATGAAGAATTAGGGAAGAAGTAATTTTTTACCCCCAATAGAGGTCAATAAGCTTCATGTTATGTTGATCCATCTCAAATAGGGTCATTAGTTAGATTGTAAATAAGAGAGTATGTAAAAGTTCAAGTGTAGGGGTGTATGTATAAACCCCCATGATGTATTATATGTTTAAGCAATGGCAGGGAAAAAGTGTACAGAAAAAATGTATATAAAAAAAGTGAAAGAAAATTGTACGGGCTGCCATTCGCTTATGTTTATGTTTATATTAGAGTCAAGAAAAGAAAAAGAAAGAGATTGGTGTAGAGTTTTGTAGAGTTTGTATATCTTTGTCCGAGTATTGGCTTAGCAACCAAACCAACATGTATTCTTATAAATAATTAGCTAACCCTTCCACTCCAAATTCACCCAAAGCCACCCAAATATATCCTATCTGTTTCTGTTTTCGTTAATGTTATCTTACACCTACACCCCACAACCCTTTAAAAAGACCTCTTTGACAGTAATGAATAATACTTGCGCCTAGCGGTGGAGGTTTGATCCTTTATCAAGCCTATGGTAATTTATATGCTATAACAGATAATGAGTGTTAATTTTCTGTTTCCCATAGTTGTTATAACTTATTATACACCCGAGTAAAAAAGAGAATCTCAAACACTTATGTGAGGTGCTAGTATATACTTTTCTTGCTTTTAATTACGAGGTCTAGAAGGTTGTGTTGTAAAATGCTTTTAAAGAGTAGCGTAAATGACCCTAATACTGCTATTGTCTAGGTAGAAAAGCCCCATATGCTTGATGGACAACAAATCCCAATTGTAGTGGTAACTGATGATGTTCATTTTATACACTATTTCGGGGTCCTTTAACCCCCTAAATCAAGCAAATATGCCCAGATTATGTGCTAAATTGTTTGTTTTCATATTTTTAGCACTTGGATGGCTTTTTGAGGAAATACACGTCACTTTGGCTCATTTGGAGAAGAAACGGACAAGACTACGACTCTACACCAAACCCTTGAAGAAGTTGTGCATACAGAGTGTAGAGACGGCATCGCGAGTTACAAGCGACTGCGTCAGGACGTTTGAAGTGACGGCGTCAGAGATCTGATGACGGCGTCAAAACATGGCCGACCTAAAGAAACCCTAGAAGATTTTTGTGTCACGAGATTGAGAAGATCAATTCCACTTGCGCGCGAAGACCATATATTTTATTGTCATAACTCCTTCATACAAACTTTGATTTTGAACGATTCAACAACCCTCTGGATCGCACGAGAAAATCTACAGAACTTAGTGTAAAAGTAAGTGGCCACAGCCATCACTTGTTAACCTTGACGCAGTCATGACAAACCAACTTAGGGTTTACCTATATATACAGCCTCATAACTTCATTTTTATCAAGCCCCCAACCCTAAGTCAGATTCCTTGTTTTGGGTAGATGTTTTTCTAGCAACTTAGAAGGTCAAATTCAATCCATAAACATCTTGTAATGGTTTGATTATCACTTATATCTTAGTTCATGTCTTCAATTCCTTTTGTTGATTATGATTTCTCTTGTCTAAATATGCTTGGCTAATTCATCTAGTATTTATTTGGGAATGCATGAAACTTTCATTAGTTGATTAGATCTTATTGTTTGTGACAGATTCAATTAGTATAATTGATTATAGTTTATAATTCTTGTTTCGTATTGCTTCTTGTTGATGGATGTGCGCGTTAGGCTTTAGAAAACTAGCTTTTGTCTATATCGCTGTTGACATGTCTAGGGAAACGTGAGTGTGTAGAAAGGATACTATCGGTAACAGTCTTCATACTACCTTACCTCTTATATGGTTGATCCCCCTTAAGATATTTCAAATGCATGTAATGTACTCTTAGGGGCCTTGTAATAGTCTTCATACTACCTTACTTGTGTGTTACCCTAACAAGATATTTACATAGTACGGCGGTTCATTGTATCCGTTCATAGACCTAACAATACTTACACATTACATCTCAAGTGTACAAAGCATACATGTAGAATTAGATAGCTAGCAAGGAGTAGTGCATCCCACGTGAATACGCTTCGTTGTATAATTGTTATTTAGTTTATTAGTTTAATTAGCTTAAAACCAAAACCTCTCTAAAACCACAATTTACTTGCTTTCATAAAATATAAAAACACAAAAATAATCTTCCTTCAACCCTTAGACCTTAGTGAACATTCGACCGGCCTTCATGTTATTCCCCTAGAGAATGATAAGAACCCCTGAGTCTTGCCTATACTACACTACACCGGTTAGGTACACTGCCTAGGCGATTGTAAAACTTCTTGTGAAGTCTTCACAACCCTTACATCAGTACCACACCTTTCCAAGGTGAGACTTTAAGCAAGACGTACTCACCTACACCGAATTCTAAAGGTTTCCTCCTCTTATCGGCATAACTTTTCTGATGATCACGCACAACCTTAAGTCTATCCTTAATCTATAAGATCTTCTCAGTGATCTTTTACACTAACTCAGGTCCTATCAAATGACCCTCTCTAACCTCTGCCTACATAATCAAGGAACGACACTTTCTACCATACAAAGCTTCAAACGATGCACATCTCACATTAGAATGATAACTATTGTTATACGAAAACTCAACCAATAGAAGATGAAAATCCTAACTTCCCCCGAAGTCAAGGACGCATGCCCTAAGCATGTCTTCCAAGGTCTGAATAGTACGCTCACTCTAACCGTTAGTCTGAGGGTGGTAAGCCGTACTTATGTCTAACTTAGTTCCTAATGCCTCTTGCATTGACTGCCAAAACCTTGATGTGAAACAATACTAATCACATCAAGATAATATTGAGATCGGCACACGAAAAAAAACAAATAGTAACTAAAAAAAAACAGTGAAAAATAAAACGAAAAACAAAAAAAAAAAAAAAAAAAAAAGTAACATGCCAGAAAAAATCTCATTCAGGTATAGGCTAGCTAACCTATCCATCTTATAATCCTTACGTATAGGTAGAAAATGAGCAGACTTAGTCAACCGGTCCACAATGACCCAGATTGTGTCATGCCCACTACTAGTCCTTGGTAACTTCATGATAAAATCCATTGCTATCCTTTCCCATTTCCATTCAGGGATCTCAGGTTGCTGTAGTAAGCCAGATGGCCTCTGATGTTTAACCTTAACCTTCAAGCAAGTCAAACACCAACTAACATAGACAACTATATCCTTCTTCATTCCCGGCTACCAATACCTATCTCTAAGGTCATAATACATCTTATTAACTCTTGGTGGTATAAAGTACTTTGACTTATGGGCCTTATTCGTAATCAAGGTTCTCATATTAACTTTCAGAGGAACCCATATTCGATCCAGGTAATACAATGCTCCATCACTCCTATTCTCTATCATCTCATCTAACCCTTTCTGCAACCCTGCAGATTTATTAGACGCCTCCTCCTGAGCCGCTAATATCCTATCCTTGATACTCGACTGGAGGGTCATATTCATAGCTCGAACTCTACTCTTTCCTACTTAGTGCATCAGCTACTACATTCGCCTTACCAGGGTGGTAGCGAATTTCACAGTCATAATCGCTAAAAAGCTCTATCCAGCGACGCTGTTGCATTTTCAGTTCCTTCTGACTAAAGATATGCTGGAGAATCTTATGATCGGTATATATGACACTCTTTGTCCCATACAAATAATGTCTCCAAATATTTAGGGTAAACACAACCGTACCCAGTTCCAAATCATGGGTGGTGTAATTCTTCTCATGGATTTTCAACTGTCTAGATGCATAATCTATCACCTTACCTCTTTGCATCAATACACAACCTAATCCTAAGATAGACGCATCACAATACACCACAAAATCTACTGGTCCATTGGGGAAAGCTAGAACAAGTTGTTGGGATTTAAAGACTTCAAGATATTCTTAGAGTTACTGTTGTTCAGGTATATATTAGTGCTGTCAAGCATAACTTAGTGCTGCTGGTAATACTAATGAAAATTATGCTAAGTAGTTAGTACTGGTAGTATAAAAGTTACTACTGCTAGTTACTACTATTCGTATAATTAGTACTGTTAGTATAAAGTTACTACTACTAGTAGAAGTTAAGACTGCTCAGAGATGAAGATTGAAAATATACTAAGTAGTTACTACTGCTGGTACAAAAGTTAGTACTACTAGTGTATGTTAGTACTGCTAAAGTAAACTTCTAAGTAGTTAATGCTGCTTGTGCTCAGTTACAACTGCTGAGTGATTACTACTGCTAGAAGGATTATGCTGACAAAGAAGGGATAAAGATTGATTGGAGAACAAGAATACTTACGAAGATAAGTATTAGTTATTTGTAAAGAAGATATGTATAACTTATTTGTTTAAGAGATTACGTTTGTTTATAGAAAAGATCATGATAACTTAGGAAAGTATTGTAAGCCTTGTAGGACTCCTTGGTGTATAAAAGGAGGTCCTAAGGCATAATGTTAGTAACACACATCTTTGATATTCGTAGCTTCAAGGTTTTATAAACCCTAACACTATTAAGAGTGTTTGTTTTATATTGAGGCTGAAAGTTTGGTAATCTGTCTTGTTATTGATTTTGTGTTACTATTTCATTAGAATTCTTCTTAGTATCATTGACTAGATTCCGCATAGTCTTTGATATATTCAATCAAAGTTTCTACCATAGTTGTCTTGGATTTATTCAATACAACTAAGCCTTTTTACAAGCTAAGCAAGATCTATTCAAGTGGGATCAACAAGTGGTATCAGAGCTTGTGGAGAAACTTTGAATAAGAAGAACTCTAACTCTACTAAAGATCTGTTAGTCAAAGAAAAGATGGAGTCACAATCAGAAACTACCCAAACGGTGTCTGCACTAAAACTTCCAGTACTTAAAACTAGAGAGTATGATCTATGGAGCATGAGGATGGAACAATACCTTACTTTCACTGATCCTGCCCTTTGGGAGGTAATAGTAAATGGTGATTCAGTTTCACTAATTGCATCAGCTAGTGCTAGTGCTGACGGTCCTATTCCTCCTAAAACTGCTGAACAAAAGCTAGCAAGAAAAAATGAACTAAAAGTAAAAATCACTCTTATGCTAGCCATTCCTGATGAGCACCTACTAAAGTTTCATACCTGCAAGGATGCAAAGTCCTCATGGGAAGTTATCAAGAATAGGTTTGGAGGCAACAAGGAATCAAAGAAGATGTAGAAGACCATTCTCAAGCAAAATTATGAAAACTTTACTGCATCAAGTCAAGAAGGACTGGATAAAACCTATGATAGGTTTCAAAAGCTCATAAGTCAACTTAAAATCCATGGTGAAGTTGTCTCTCCAGAGGATGCAAATCTGAAGTTGTTAAGAAGTTTACCATCAGCTTAGAACAATATTGCATTTTTTTTTTAATAAATTATAATCATGAGAAACAAATCTGATCTAGACACATTGAGCATGGATGATTTGTATAATAATCTGAAGGTGTATGAATCAGAGATCAAATGCCAATCAAGTTCAAACTCAAATTCCCAAAATGTGGCCTTTGTTCCTCTGATAACTCCAGCAGCACTAATGAAACGGTTAATACTGCTCATAGTATTTATGTTGCTAGTTCGTAATGACCAAGCTTTCTCTAGCATCATATGCTGATGATGTTATGTTTCTTTCTTGCTAACCAATACCAATTGCCTCATAGTTTACAATGAGAATTTAGGAACAAATTGATTGTTGAGTGATTCTTGAAGAAATAGATCTCAATAGTCAAATAAGTGCTAAAGACAAAGCTAGTCTTGGTTATGATAGTCAAATAAATGAGAGTGAAGTGGTTCATAGTATGTTTAACAGTAGAGAAAGTGATGTGGATGATATTCCAGTAAATGATAGATTCAAAACAGGTAAAGGGTTTCATGCAGTTCTCGCTCCCTACACTGGGAACTACATGCCCTCAAGACCTGACTTATCTTTTGCTCGGTTAGATGATTCTATCTATAAGAATAAAGTGAGTGAAACTAAAACTATTATATCTAAGACAAGTAAGGATATTATAGAAAATCCTAAAACTATTAGGCCTAGTGCTCCTATCATTGAAGAATGGGACACTAATAGTGATAATGTTAGTGTGTTTAGACCTAAATCTGATCAGACAAAACCAAAGTTTACTAAAATCATTTTTTTCAAATCTGGTGAGAATGTGAAATCTGTTAATAAGGAAAACACACATAGGCAAGTAGAGTATCCTAGGAAAAGTCAAAGTCCTAAGGATAATAGAAGAAACTGGAATGGGATGATGACTCAGAAACTAGGAAATGGTTTTGAGTCTATAAAGAAAGCTTGTTTTGTATGTGGGAGTCTCAACCAGTTAATCAAAGACTATGATTTTCATGAAAATAAAATGGTAGAAAAACCAGTGTTAAATAATAAAGGAAGGGTTACTGGTCAATGGGAAATTAGACTAGTATAGAATAATGCTCAGAGAGTGAACCACCAAAATAAATTAACTCACCCACATCCTAAAAGGAATTTTGTTCCAACAGCAGTTGCAACAAAGTCAGGACAAGTACCAGTTAATGCTGCTAAGCAAAGCTCTCCAAGAGCAGCAACATCAATTAGTACTGCCAGGCCTGTTAATACTGCTGCCCCTAAACCAAAAGTGAATGATGCATTACCCATAACATATTCTTATTTTAAAGCACATTCACTAGTAAAAAGGGCTTTTAACCAAAAATCAGCAGCTAAAACCAATAAGTTTAATGAAAAAGTTAATACTGCTAGGGTTAACAATGTAACTACTATTGGGCCAAAAGTAGTAGTTGGTGCTGCTGTGGGAAATAGGGAAAATGCTGTTAAGTCCTCAACATGCTGGATTTGGAGACCAATAGGAAATGTTATTAACCATACCTCCAAAGACAGTGGATCATACATGCTTAAAAGATTTGACTATGTTGATCTACAAGGCAGACTCAAGTCAGTAATGGCTTGGGTCCCCAAGAGAAACTAATTCTCTCATTTTGAGTGCAGGGTAATCCACAATATACTTTACAGGATCAAGGGATTTTTGACAGTGGATGCTCTAGGCATATGACTAGAAACAAGTCCTTTCTTACAGATTATCAAGAGATTGATGGTGGATTTGTTGCATTTGGAGGAAGTCCTAAAGGAGGTAAAATTACTGGAAAAGGTAAAATTAGGACTGGGAAATTAGACTTTGAAGATGTATACTTTGTAAAGGAACTTAAGTTTAATCTTTTCTCTGTCTCACAAATGTGTGACAAGAAAAACAGCATCAATTAGTAGTGCCAGGCTTGTTAATACTGCTGCCCCTAAACCAAAAGTGAATGATGCATTACCCACAACATATTCTTATTTTAAAGCACATTCACCAGTAAGAAGGGCTTTTAACCAAAAATCAGCAGCTAAAACCAATAAGTTTAATGAAAAAGTTAATACTGCTAGGGTTAACAATGTAACTACTGCTGGGCCAAAAGCAGTAGTTAGTGCTGCTGTGGGAAATAGGGAAAATGCTGTTAAGTCCTCAGCATGCTGGATTTGGAGACCAACAAGAAATGTTATTGACCATACCTCCAAAGACAGTGGATCATACATGTTTAAAAGATTTGACTATGTTGATCTACAAGGCAGACTCAAGTCAGTAATGGCTTGGGTCCCCAAGAGAAACTAATTCTCTTATTTTGAGTGCAGGGTAATCCACAATATACTTTACAGGATTAAGGGATTTTTGACATTAGATGCTCTAGGAATATGACAGAAAATAAGTCCTTTCTTGCAAATTATCAAGAGGTTGATGGTGGATTTGTTGCATTTGTAGGAAGTCCTAAAGGAGGTAAAATTACTAGAAAAGGTAAAATTAGGACTGGGAAATTAGACTTTGAAGATGTATACTTTGTAAAGGAACTTAAGTTTAACCTTTTCTCTATCTCATAAATGTGTGACAAGAAAAACAGTGTTCTTTTCACAGAGGCCGAATGTCTTGTTCTATCTCCCGACTTTAAGCTACTTAATGAAAGTCAAGTCTTGCTTAAAGTTCACAGACAGAACAACATGTACAGTTTTGATCTAAAGAATGTTGTTCCTTTAGAAGGTTTGACTTGTTTATTTGCAAAGGCTACAATAGATGAGTCTAATTTATGACGTAGGAGGCTTGGTCATATAAACTTTAAAACAATAAACAAACTTGTGAGGGGAAACCTTGTTAGAGGTTTGCCTTCAAAGCTCTTTGAAAATGACCATACTTGTGTTGCTTGTCAGAAGGGAAAGTGTAGGAACCCGATCTACACTTTCACTTCATATTCCGAAACACGAATCGAACCAAGAACTAGAAAAGAGATAAAGGTTTAGAGAGAGAGAGATGAGAGAAAAAGAGATAGAAAATTATTTAGAAATTAGATA
>BQNB010164498.1:0-14326 GCA_026074375.1 Tanacetum coccineum
ACAAATTCAAAATTAAATCAAACCAACTCCACTAACTCTTAAAATACAATATGTGTTAACTATGGGATAATATCAAAGCATGTATACTTGCCAAGCCTCCAAAAATAATTCATCTTTGTCATTTGAGCATGCTTGTGTTTGGCTAGAAACAAGGGAAGCAACCTCAAGCATGCATTGATATGTCTTAATTAATCTCATCCTATATTGTCCCTAGTTCTTTGTTTAATATATACACATTTCTTCCTTTCCCTTTTTAAATAAACACAACTCTTACAACTCTCATTCACTAGAAAAACTTCAAGTAAACTCTCCCATACTTACTCTAACCCACGGCAAGAAATAACACACCAAAAACAATTCATAGTTTTCCATTTCTTGAATTTACAAGTATACAAGGGTTGTTATTAGGGATATCTAAGGTGTTACAAAGAGTATTAGAAGCTTGGTTGGGTGTTTATAAGGGTTTGTACAAGTGAAAGATTTAAGGTTTTCTTTGTGAAGTTAGGGTTTTATATCAAGTATTTAGGGTTAATACTTGGGGCTTGATTGTTTGTATCATCTACACTCAACATATTAAGGTCTTCTATAAACCCTAATCTCTTCAAATTATTCATTTCATAATTTATATAATTGTTATATGGTTAATCATCACCTAGTTATATTTTATACATGTTTATAAAATATTACAAGTTTATATAAACTCAAGAAATACTTGTTCATGGTAAATATGATGTTTAAAACATAAGACATGTTTTATTTAAGAATTTACAAGCAATGGATAATTTATATAATTATTTGTTAAGTTATGGTTAATTGTTTATTTATATAGTTATATAAGTAAATAAATATGATGGACATTTTCTTGGACAAATTGAACTATATTTGATGGACACAAATTAGAGGACTTAATTTATATACAAGATGTGTAATTACATAAAGTAGAGGACTTGTAGTAAATTAATTAAGTTAAAAACCTATAAAAACAATTTTACAAACACATAAGTTAAACCTACTGTTTTAAGTCAAAAAATATAATAATTATTTTATATTTTATTAAAATAGTACATTTCATGACGATTTTAAGCATATAAAGAACTAGAAAAACCGAGCTATAACGAAGCAGTTATGCTATTTTATAGAATTTACAAGTTTACTATAAAAGGTGTTTTTATAAAAGTAATTTTATAAAAACAAGTTATTGTTCCTAATAGTAAGTTTCTGGAAAATATATTCTTGGATAGAACTTTTAATTACGAATCCGTGCATATAAGGATCACTAAAAACGGAATTAAAATGGAGGAGATATAATTTTTATATGATTTCAATAAATAAATTTATAAAAAGTGTTTTTAAATATTTCAACCATTGTTCCTAATTCGTAACTATTTTGATATAAATATTATAATTATAAATATTCTGCAGAGATTTCTACAAATAGCGATCCATACATATAAAGAACGATTAAAACGGAGTTAAAATGATAAAGATACGGTGTTTTTACTAAAGTGATATTTATAAAAAAATTTTAAACTTTATAATATTATTTTAACAACAATTAAATTATTAAAAATGTAATTATGTAAATAATACATCAAGTATATTAGCAAATAAATAAATAGTTTGACCAGTATCACATTTTTAACAAATCCAAATACATTGGACATTAAATTACAAAGTACAAATTTATATTGTTTTAATTTTATAAATTAAAACAAACATATTATGGCTGGGTGATGTAACTATATAATGAATTAATATGTTGTGTTAGTTAATCAAAGTACATTGTACTCAACGACCATAATTAATTAGGTTGCATCGGAATATAACGTGACGATTTTCATATTTGTTAATATAACAAATACAATCACTGAGGTGGAGTTCATAGCCCCCGCTTATTTCATTACTAAGATTTATAACTTTGGGTGGAAACATGCATTGTTTTTATGATTGGACGCAAGTAACACATTTAATAAAATAACTAGATTGCTAAGTAGCTATAACCACTATGGCCATGAATCATGAACTGTAAAAATATTGGATTGTAAGCGCGAAAGGTTATGAATAGATCTATTTGGATTTGACATCCCCGTTTTGGGTGATGTTGGCGCTCACAGTTTCAGAGTACCAAAACGACTAATGTAAACCATGTTTAACAATTTGGATGATGCGGGTTGAACATCTACACGGCACACAATTTTCATAATTTGCATACATATATGTTGTAGCTTCAGTGTCATTAGGCGTTAGTGCATTTCATTAATTTACATTTTAAGATATTGTATTTGTCACATGTCTACACTTGGAAATCATGCGTGAATCAGCGTTCCACTTAATACATTACTTAAATCTGTGAATTCATCAACTTTATGTTGACGTTTTAAAGCATGTTTTTCTCAGGTCAATAAGGCAAGAACAAGGATACATTGGTGGTTAAGATTTTGGAGTCACATTATCATAAAGATTTAAGAGCATTACATTTTGGAGTATTTGTTATGTATTAAAATCTTTACACTTTTCAAGGATGAACAAGTTAAGCTATGGGCTTCACTAAAATCTTTACACTTTTCAAGGATGAACAAGTTAAGCTATGGGATTTTGTAACAAACAATTTATTTAATCCAATGTATCATTTTCAAACGACTCATATAGAGGTCGTTCTCATATCTTGTGATATTGATCTATGATGTAACACTCTCAGACCCATATTCCGCTGCGACCCTATTTAGGGGTGTTACAGATTGGTATCTAGAGCCAAAGTTATAGAGAACCAGGTCAAATGTTTTTACTTGGACTATAACCGTTTTCATAAACATTGCATCATACAAATATTTTTCACGAGACATACATACACACTATTGAGTTGCATTAGTTGGTTATACTAGATGCTTTCATGATCTATATACGTACTTATATTATATTACGTATATACTATACATGTCTTATATAATATACTTATATAAGTTTATTTTATTGTTTCAGCAGTATGACACTTCATCCAAAAACACTTACACCATCGTTTATACGATTCGGATCCTATGGGATGTTCATTGGTATTTGATGAGGAGTCTGAGGCACCTGCGGAGGCACCACCATCTCTAGATTATGTGTCGGGTCCTGAGCACCCGCCTTCTCCAGACTATGTGCCTAGCCCTGAGGAGCCAAAGCAGGCACCGCTTTCTCCAAACTATGTACCTGAGCCTGAGTACCCAGAGTACTTGGTGCCATCAGACGCTGAGGCATCTATGGAGGATCAACCTTTACCAGATGATGCTTCACCTACAACCCTATCACCGGGCTATATTGTTGACTCCGATCCAGAAGAGGATCCAGAGGAGGACCCTGAGGAGGATCCTACCGATAGAGGAGGAGATGATGATGATGATGATGAGTCATCCGATGACGATGATGATGATGATGATGATGATGATGACAAGGAGCAGGAGGCTTTTGAGGATGATGATGAGGAGGAGGAGGAGCATCCAACTCTGGCCGACTCTTCTGTTGTACATGTTGATGACCCTGTTTCCTCAGCTAAGGATACAAAGGAATTTGAGATGGATGAGTCTGCACCTACACCTATACCATCACCTAGACGTCGCATGGCTAGGATGTCTATTTAACCTCAAATACCGATGTCAGATACTACTGAGGCACTCATCGCTGAGTATGCTTCTGTACCGACTCTACCACCACCACTACCATCTCCACTTAGTCCACTATCATCTCCATTTCCCCAGATTCCCTCACTACCCTTACCACTACCATCATCACCTACAACTAGCCCTACATATGCTGAGGCACCATTGGGCTGCAGGGCAGCTGAGATTCGGTTGAGTGCTGCATCACCACCCACTCACCATCCATCAGAGATACCATCACCATCCCTGTTACTACCATCTACTTCACACAAAGATGATCTTCCCAAGGCGGATATGTTGCTTCACAAGAGAGCTCGTTTTACTGCTCTTACTGGTAGGTTTGAGGTTGGGGAGAGTTCAGTAGCTGTTGCTGCTAGACAGCCCAGATTAGAGGTTGCTACTATGGATGCCACCGCTAGACGTCCTATGTCCAGAGAGGTTGGCTATGGGATTAAGGATGTTTGGGATGACATGGTTGAGGACATGGAGCAGAAAGCACCTACTATAGAGGATTTGAGCCAGAGAATGACAGATCTTACCACTACTCTTGCTCGGGATACCCATGAGATATATGTTCGATTGGAGGACGCCTAGGATGACAGAGCTCTTCATAGGGGCTGAGTCAACATAATGTTTAGAGATAGGTGATTCCATCGCCACACAGCCGCACTTTTACACAGCGAGGCTAGGCACGCTCGGGAGGCGTGATCACATTCTATGAACTGTAGCAAGGCAGTACATGCTGAGCTCCAAGCATATTGAGCACGGGTGAACACACATGAGATTCAGATTCAGACACGGGATACTCGCATTGGATCACTAGAGACTCTAGTTACGACATTGGTAGCTCAGACTTCGTCACTTCAGACACAGTTGACTACAGCTCTTGGACGTATTCAAACATTAGAGGCTAGAGAGCCAGAGCCCGCTAGAGATCCAAAGCCATAGGATGGACCAGCTGATGTTGGTAGTAGCTGTTAGTATTTTATCATTTGTTAGCTATCCTGCATAGCCTACTAAGTTTTATAGGTAACTACCAGCTAGTAGGTTGCAGAGATTTTGTTTATCTTTTAGCTATCTTGTATGGCATGTTAAGTATTATAGGTAACTCCCAACTAGCATTGCCTTAGAACCATATTTTCATTTTGTACCTCATTGTACTGGTCATTGTAACCAAAACTAACATTTAATTATTATCGGACATTGTTATATATGGGATGTTACACTATTTATTCATTGTTTATTTCAGCTTCACTTTTATATCTCAGTGTGTCTTGTGATCTCATTTTTATTTAATATGCATATTTCAATGTTGCGTTTATGATTGTATGAAATCAAACGTGTATTCAATTTTCTTGTGAATTGAAGAAATATGCCCGCAAGAAAGAACGCCGCAACCACTAACCACCTATGACCAATGCTCAAATTAATGTACTTAGATCCAAAGGAGTTGCTGATCAATTGGCATAAAAAATTGAAGCAAACAAGAACCCGTAGAATGGCTGATAGTACAACCGTGATTCAAGAACTGTACTATAAGGAGACTTCCTTAAATGTCAACATCCCTTAAATTTCAAAGGTACTGAAGGATTTGTTGGTCTTTACTCAGTTGTTCGAAAAGATGGAATCTGATTTCCATAAACGCAACTGCACCGAACACAATGTCAAATCAAGTTTGCCATTTTTATCTTCAAGGACAGCCTTAACGTGGAGGAACTACCACGTTTAAGACCGTCAGACATTATGTTTGCATTAGCAATAAGCAGGAAAACTTGAAAAAAGATGTTTTACTGAATAAAGTACTTGCCCGAGAGGCGAGATTAAGAAGCTAGAAATTGAACTATGAAACTTAAAAGTGAAGGGTACTGATGCGGAAAGCTATAGCCAACGTTTCCAAGAGTTGGCTTTGATGTGCTCAAGAATGTTTCCCGAAGAATCGGATGAAGTTGAAAAATATGTCGGTGGTCTTCCTGACATGATCTAAGGAAGTGTGATAGCGTCTAAGCCAAAGAAAATGCAGGATGTAATTGAGTTTGCAACCGAATTGATGGATCAAAAGATCCATACTTTGGCTGAACGTCAAGCGGAAAACAAAAGGAAGTTTGAGGACACTTCAAGGAACATCAGAACTAAGCATTAACCTTATTCAAAAGGCTATAATGTGGCACGGCTATATACTGCAGCCGTGTAAAAGAAACCATACATAGTATTTAAACCTTTGTGCCCTAAAATGCACTGCATACATAATGTACAGTGTACTCCAATGCGCCAACTGCAAGAGGACTGACCTCAAACCCAGGACATGTTAGAAGCCTACTGCTGCTGGCCAATAACAACCAAGTAGCCCAAAGGTAAAATCAAAAGTTCACATTTCTTGAGTGTGGAGCTCAAGCCATTTCAAGATTAATAGCCCGAAACTAAAGAACAAGAATTCAGGCAATCAGGCTGGAAATTGTAATAGCTGTGGCAGAGACTTATGGTGTGGGCACTGTGAGGGACAAACCCGAACTCCAATATGTTGTCCACGAGGAATGTTCCTCCTAATAACGTTATGCTTACGATTTTATTGAAACGGTATACCGATAGGAGTTTCGTGTCTATTGCATTTAGTTATTTGATTGATATCATCCCAACTACACTAGACCATGGTTTTGACGTCGAGTTAGCTGACGGTAGAATAATTTAGGTTAATACACTTATACGGGGCACTTTGAATTTTCTGAATCATCCATTCAACATCGACTTAATACCTGTAGAGATGGGTAGTTTTGACGTCATAATTAGCATGGACTGGTTATCAAAATATCATGTTGTAATCGTCTGTGACGAGAAAATCGTTCGTATCCCCTTTGGAAATGAAATCTTAATTGTTCATGATGACGGAAGCAACAACGAGCACGGATCTTGATTACACATCATCTCGTGCACCAAAACACAAAAGTATTTGCTGAAAGGATGTCATGTCTTTTTGGCACATGTTACCACAAAGAAGGCTGAAAACAAGTCAGAGGAGAAGCGACTTGAAGATGTACCTATTGTTCGAGATTTCCCTAAAGTATTTCCCGAGGACTTGCCGGGTATTCCACCAACCCGACAAGTGGAATTTCAAATCGATTTAGTACCTGGTGTTGCACCTGTAGCACGGGCGCCTTATCGATTGGCTCCGTCCGAGATGAAAGAATTGTCGGATCAACTGCAGGAACTTTCTGACAAAGGCTTTATAAGACCCAGTTCCTCACCTTGGGGAGCTCCGGTCTTGTTTGTCAAGAAGAAGGATGGATCATTCCGGATGTGCATCGACTACCGGGAACTAAATAAGCTAACGGTGAAGAACCGTTATCCGCTACCAAGGATTGATGATTTGTTCGATCAACTTCAAGGGTCGAGTGTCTACTCGAAGATCGACCTGAGGTCGGGTTATCATCAACTAAGGGTTCGTGAAGAAGACATCCCGAAGACCGCATTCAGAACTCGATATGGACATTATGAATTTCAAGTTATGCCGTTTGGTTTGACTAACGCACCGGCTGTATTTATGGACCTCATGAATCGGGTGTGCAAACCATACCTGGATAAATTCGTGATTGTCTTTATTGACGACATTCTGATCTATTCAAAGACCAAGCAAGAGCACGAAGAGCATCTCAAGTTAATCTTGGAATTGCTTAAGAAGGAGGAGTTGTATGCAAAATTTTCTAAGTGTGAATTTTGGATCCCCAAAGTACAGTTCCTCGGTCACGTGATTGACAGTAAGGGCATTCACGTGGATCCCGCCAAGATCGAGTCAATTAAAGATTGGGCATCTCCTAAGTCACCAACGGAGATCCGTCAATTTTTAGGTCTTGCCGGTTATTATCGAAGATTCATTGAAGGATTCTCAAAGATCGCCAAATCAATGACCAAGCTAACCCAGAAGAAGGTCAAGTTTGATTGGGGTGACAAACAAGAAGCAGCCTTTCAACTATTGAAAGAGAAGTTGTGCAGTGCACCTATCTTGGCTTTACCTGAAAGAGCTGAGAACTTTATTGTTTATTGTGATGCTTCTAAAAAAGGATTAGGTGCAGTCTTAATGCAAAATGAGAAGGTAAATTCCTATGCATTACGACAACTAAAAATTCATATGAAGAACTATATAACTCATGACTTGGAGTTAGAAGCAATAGTGTTTGCTCTAAAGATATATAGGCACTATCTGTATGGGACAATGTGTACTGTGTTCACCGATCATAAATGTTTACAACACATCCTGGATTAGAAGGAGTTGAACATGAGGCAACATCGATGGTTAGAGTTGCTCAGTGATTACAATTGTATTATTCATTATCACCCGGGGAAGGCAAATGTAGTGGCCAATGCTTTAAGCAGGAAGGAACGAATTAAGCCATTGCGGGTTCGAGCCTTAGTGATGACTATTGGTTTGGATCTTCCCAAGCAAATATTAGAAGCTCAGACTAAGGCAAGAAAACCAGAAAACATCAAGGCGGAAGATGTGGGAGGTATGTTGATTGAAAATTTAAGAGAATCAAACAACCCCAAGAAGGAAAAGTTGGAACCGCGTACTGACAGAACGTTGTGTTTGAATAATAGAAGTTGGTTGCCGTGCTATGTTGACCTAAGGGCTTTGATTATGCATGAGTCCCACAAGTCTAATATACTGTTCATACCTGGGTTTCTGACAAGAAGTTATCAAGACATGAATAAATTATATTGGTGCCCAACAAGAAACCGATATTGCCACCTATGTTAGCAAGTGTTTAACGTGTTTGAAGGACAAAGCTGAACACCAAAAACCATATGGTTTGTTGGTGCAACCTGAGATTCCTTAATGGAAGTGGGACAATATCACTATGGATCAAGCTCCCAAGGACGTCAAGTGGTTATGATACCATTTGGGTAATTGTATACCGTCTTACCAAGTCTGCACACTTCTTACCGATTAGGGAAAATGACTCTATGGATAAACTGGCAAGACTATACATGAAGGAAGTAGTCACAAGACATGGAATACTAGTCTCAATCATTTGTGACCGTGGCGGTAGATTTACGTCGAATTTCTAGAAGGCATTCCAAAAGGCTTTAGGTACTCGTTTGGATATGAGTACGACATACCATCTGCAGACCGATGGACAAAGCGAAAGAACCATTTAGACACTAGATGATATGTTACGCGCTTGCGTGATAGACTTTGGAAATGGTTGGGAAAAGCACTTACCGCTGATCGAATTTTTGTATAACAATAGTTATTACGTAAGCATTAAAGCTGCCCCATTCGAGGCACTTTATGGTTGGAAGTGTCGATCACCCGTTTGTTAGGCCGAGGTCGGAGACGCTCAACTCACCGGTCCAGAACTTAACCATGAGACAACCGAGAAGATTGTTCAAATCAAGCAAAAAATTCAAGCCGCTCGTGATCGCCAGAAGAGTTACGCCGATGTGAGGCGTAAGCCTTTAGAATTTTAAGTTGGCGATAAGGTTATGTTAAAGGTATCACCTTGGAAAGGGATTATTCGTTTTGGCAAACGGGGGAAGTTGAACCCAAGGTATATTGGACCTTTCAAGGTGCTAGCCAAAGTGGGAACCTTTGCTTACAGACTCGAACTTCCTCAACAACTAAGCAGGGTTCATAGTACGTTTCATGTATCCAATTTGAAGAAATGTTTATCCAACGAGCCGTTGGCAATTTCGTTGGATGAAATACACATTGATGATAAGCTTCACTTCGTTGAAGAACCAGTGGAGATTATGGATCGTGAAGTCAAGCGGTTAAAGCAGAGCCGCATCCCCATTATCAAAGTTTGATGGAACTCCAAGAGAGGTCATGAGTTTACATGGGAACGTGAAGATCAATTCCGGAAGAAGTATCTGCATCTCTTCACAAAAACTGCATCCTCGACAAGTGCCGCATCTTGAGCCTTGCGGACATGGCTCCTTTAACGGGGGAAAACTGTAACAATCCGTTATTTCAGGTCATTTTACGACTCAAAACTTTCCATTATTTATTTTTAGACTTTTACGCATTTGCTTTTAATTTTCATCGTTTAGTTAAATTGCGTAAACTAAAAATCATCATTCAACGTAAACGGACATCAAACAAGTAAAAGTTTACGTCAAGCAAGTGTTATATAATTATTACGAGTATAATTTATAAATTTTCATATTTTATTTTTATTGGTTACGTAAAGCGTCTACGTTTCGCAATAAAATACATTTAGGCATATCCGGAAGCACCAATACATATCTATACTCAAACAAATACCTACTATTATACCCAATACCCAAAAATTATATCATTTACCACTTGTTATAAGCCTTATAGCCAGATATACATCAACACACACAAATTACATCTTAATTCCCATTTGCATTATACTTTCCTAGTTGTAACCTTACACATAAGTACCACAAATCCTATATTACTAGAAATTGGCTAATCACATGTACCCTAGACCATCCCTTGACCGTTCCCCCTCCTAGGGAAGAGGAAAAGTGCTTATATCTTGTACTCCAAACCACTACACATCCATGGTATTGTTTAAGGTTGTTTCAACACTTCTAGTTGCTATAAAAGGCAAGTCTTAGATTAACTAGGATACTCTTTCCATTTCCAAGCAAACAAAACATACAAAACTCTCTCTAAAAATCTCCAAACCCACGTCTCATTTTGAAACTTTAGGGTTTTCATAGTTCTTGATTTCTACAAAGATACAAGTGTGCAAGGGTTGATATTAGTGATATCTAAGGTCTTTCAAAGGGTATTGGAAGCTTGGTTGGGTGTTTATAAGGGTTTGTACAAGTGAAAGATTTAGGGTTTTCTTTGTGAAGTTAGGGTTTTATATCAAGTATTTAGGGTTAATACTTGGGGTTTGATTGTTTGTATCATCTTCACTTATCATATTAAGGTCTTCTATAAACTCTAATCTCTTTAAAGTATTCATTTCATAATTTATATAATTGTTATACGGTTAATCATCACCTAGTTATATTTTATACATGTTTATAAAATATTGCAAGTTTATATAAACTCAAGAAATACTTGTTCATGGTAAATACAATGTTTAAAACATAAGGACATGTTTTATTTAAGGATTTACAAGCAATGGATAATTTATATAATTATTTGTAAAGTTATGGTTAATTATTTATTTATATAGTTTATATAAGTAAATAAATATGATGGACATTTTTTTGAACAATTTGGACTCAATATGATAGACATAAATTCAAGAACCTAAAGTATATGCAAGAAGTATTATTAAGTGAAGTAGAGGACTTGTAGCAAATTAATTAAGTTAAAAACTTATAAAAACAATTTTATAAACATTTAAGTTAAATACTCAAAACCTACTGTTTTAATTTGAAAAATATAATAATTATTTTATATTTTATTAAAATATTACATTTCATGAGGAACTCAAATATATAAAGAACCCGAAAATCCGAATTATAACGAAGGAGATATGAATTTTGCAAGTTTACGATAATTAAATATATAAAAGTGTTTTTATAAAAGTAATTTTATAAAAACAAGTTACTGTTCATAACAGTAAGATTCTAAAAAATATTTTACTTGGATAGAACTTTTAATTACGAATCCGTGCATATAAGGATCACAAAAAACGGAATTAAAATGGAGGAGATATAAATTATATACGATTTCAATAAATAAATTTATTAAAAAGCGTTTTTATAAATTTCAACCCACTGTTACTGTGCATAACAGTTTATATAAATATTATAAGTATAATATTTTACCAGATTTCTCAAATACGATTCCATACATATAAAGAACACTAAAATCGGGATTAAAACGAATGAGTTATGATTTTTACGATGTTACAACAATTAATTATATAAAAGTAGTATTATATAATTTTACAGAAATGGTAAGAGCTACTGTTTATCAGTAGCTAAAATATCATAAATATAATATTTTGATAAATCTTCTTAATACGATATCGTGGACATAAAGAACGTACACAACAGAGTTAAAACGGGAAAGATACTATGTTTTTACTAAAGTGATATTTATAAATGTTTTTAACTTTATAAATATTATTTTATCAAAAAATTAAATTTTTTATATAATGTAATTATATAAATATTAAATCAAGTATTTTTTTAGCAATTAATAAATTGTTGGACAAGTATACTATTTTTACAAATACAAATACATAGACATTTATTTTACAAAGTACAAATTTATATTGTTTAATTTAACAAATTAAACAAACATGTTTAGGTGGTGATGTAACTATATAGAATTATATGTCGTGTTAGTCATTCAAAGTACATTGTACTCATACGACCTATATTTAATTAGGTTGCATTCGGACTATACGTAACGATTTTCATATTTGATTTATATATCAAATACATTCACTAAGGTGATTTTATAGCCTCGCTTTTATATAATTACAATGATTTACAACTTTGGGGTGAGAAACATGCATTGTTTTACAATTGGATGCAAGTACACTTTGAACAAAATTACGAGTTTGCCTACGTAGCTATAACCTACTAAGCCCATGAATCATGAACTTTAAATTACTGGATTGTAAGCGCGAATGTTATGAATAGATCTATTTGGGATTGACATTAGCGCTCACTAGTTTTGGAGGTACCAAAACAACGAATGTATACCATGTCGGAACAATTTGGATGTTGCGGGTTGAACATCTACACGGGCACATTATTTGTATTAATTTTCATACACATATGTTGTAGCTTTAGTGTCATGAGCTTAGGAAATCATAACTACTTTTGTGATACTGTATTTGTTACTTTATCATACACATGGAAATCTTCCGGTCCTGCTTTGTACATTACTTAAACCTGTGAATTCATCAACTTTATGTTGACGTTTTAAAGCATGTTTTTCTCAATTCAATAAGGTAAAAGTTACAAGGATACATTGGTGGTCATCATTTTAGGAGTCATATTGCATAGAGATTTAAGTGCATTACATTTTGAAGTATTTGTTATGTATTAAAATCTTTTACATTTATAAGGATGAACAAGTTAAGCTTTGGGCATTTGTAACAAACAAGTTTATTAAATCCAATGTATCATTTTTAAATGACTCATATAGAGGTCGTCCTCATATCTTGTGCTGTTGATCTATGATGTAACACTCTCAGACCTATATTTCGCTGCGACCTTATTTGGGGGTGTTACACTCAAGTCCCATTCTTCCATAATTGGCCACATTAACTTATATACTCATTTACCACTTGTTAATTTTAGTCCCTTAATTTCATTCTTTCCTAGTTATGACACATGGTATTTTCTAAAACCATTTACTTAACATTTATACTCATAGTTTGACTATCGGGTTGACTAGCCATTCATATAGCGTCTTCAAACTTATAAAACTCGTAGCCAAACTCATTATATGGCATTATCATAATAAAATACCTAAAAACCGGTTTTGGGGTGTTACAAATCTATCCCCCTTATTTATATTTCGTCCCTAAAATATCTTCGTCTATCATTAAACAAAACTTGGTCATATTGACCTAACATTACATGTTAGCATTCTCAAACATATGTTTAACTAGTTGCATCAACCTACATGGTTTTGCAACTCTAGCCATGCTATAATATCTCTAAGTATCCTTATCCCGTTCTATTTCACCCTCATTTTTATCATACTTACACTTTTTCTAATGAAAACCGCCATTTAAGTGACATTTATCATTTACAATTCTATCATTGTAGTAACTTTTTCTCTATATCATTACGTTCCCATTCGTTTCTTTTCTAAATTTTCATCAAGAACTACATGTCGCTTGAGAAATTGCATTATCTTGACTTATCATAAGTCAACATTAGGTTATACTTTCCTATTTACCGTAATCATTTTGACATTATTTTTATCGTTTCCATTACAACACTTTGCTTTCGTTACTTCTTTTTAGTAAATTTTTATCAAGGACTATAAGTCACTTGGAATAATTCAATACTTTGTCGTATACCTTCCACATTCATATTAGGGTGCTAATATAATTTAGCGACCACCATAGTCATTACTCACATTGGAAACATGCCATAAGGCATACTATAACCTCAATTTAAATTTTATATTTCAACCCATACACTTAACGTCTAAAACTTAGCTTTCTCTCTAAAATATTTACTAAAAGCCACACTCAACTTCTTATTTTGCTTATCTTATTCCCTACATCATCTAACTACTTTTAGACTCTCATCTTCTACTTATTTAATCTCTCTCATGTCATGCCAAGAAACACATAATCCCACTTATCTATACTTCTTTATTTATATTAAGAAGCGTTCCAATCAATGTAAATAAAGAAATATGAACTTATGGTTTGGTGGTTTACAATTTCTTTATTTAAATGAAGAGGCGTCCCAATCCATTTAAATAATGAGATTATAAACCATCCTACTTATACACTTCCGAAATAACAATCAACTACTATTACATACTTTAACTTTCAACCTTTTTACCCTTATTCTTTCATTTTTCTACACGTTACATTTTTACCCCTTTTTTGCTTTAGATCCAGATCATTATCACATTCCCTTTAAAAGGACTTTAACTGCACCGTTGTGGTACCATTAACATTCACTTTATACTTTAACAAGCTTGGCCAAGCTGGATGATACCATTAGGTTCATCATTACCATTAGGCTATCCCGAAGGATACCATTACATTTCATATTGG
>BQNB010164500.1:3629-14326 GCA_026074375.1 Tanacetum coccineum
AGAATGCTTTAATGGAAACTTCATGTGAATTATAATGTCACTGAGATGGCATATGAGCTTTTAAGGTTTATTAAGTCTCAACTTCATCAGTAAAGATAGTGTGTTTAAAAGTATCCTCAGCAGAGTAAACTATAAGATTTGATTCAGAAGAAACTTGAGATTTGAAAGTAAATCACAAGTTTAGGGGAGGATTGTTAGGAATAAATCTTCACAAGTTAGTACTTCTAGTTTAAGAGTTTAATACTACTTGGATTATAACTAACAGTATTAATTAGGTTAATACTTCTAGCACAAGATTAATACTGCTAGTGTTAGTTTGTATTGTCAGAGAAGATTAATACTGCTAAGGGAAGTCAGAGATTCCAGAGATAAAGATTACTTGGAGATGAAGATTAGAAGATATTTATAGAATAGATTGTATCAGAATATTCTGTAAGTTTTTGTTTATCTTTAGCGTGTGTTGTAAGCCGACTAGGACTCCTTAATCTATAAAAGGAGGCTCTAGGGCATTAGTTGAGACATAAGATTTTCATAGTTGTTAAGTCGATTAAAAGCTTCAAGGTTGTAAACCCTAGTACTAGTCAAGAGTACTCGTATTATTCATCAAATAATATTGGAGCGTTTAGTTATATCTTTGTTCATTCACAATTACTGTTTTATTCATAATACTTCTAGTTATTAAAGTGTAGATTTTCATACACTTTAGTATACACACACAAAGTTTCTACAATAAGTTATTTTGGATTTATCCAAGGTAATTTAACCTTAGACAAGCTAAAGAATCGATCCAGGTTTGGGATCAACAAACATGATTGCTGAAACATTACGGGTCACCTACCGGTCCAACTAAGCTCATAGTTCAAAGGTAAAGATAGAAAGTTATTTGTGATCCTATTGGTCCAGTAATATAAAACACGATATGTAGAGCTATCCCAGTATCTAGATTACTTTTTAGGTATCACTAGACCCAGTTGAATGATAGGTCGCATATTTAAGCACATAGACAAGTATTAGGTGATAAACACAATTAAACAATCAACGATTAATTAAGAAATCGATTTTAAAACAAACCAAACATTGAAGTTTCATTAAGATAGCTAATACCTGAGGGTATTAGCATACAATCATTGTAATTATACAAGCGTAATCAAACAATTAAAATCGAACGATTAAGAGAGTAAAAATTACATGATGTCTTCTTATGGATTCGTGATCAATGCTTGACCTTGGTGACTCTTCTTCTCTTTCAGAAATTCGCCTTTTGTGAGTATGGTATATGGAATATGATATTGCACACTGAATACTTGTTTTTTGAGTCTTCTATTTATAACCTCTGAAAAATGTTGGATACGCCGTATTGGGCTAGGCCAATACGGCGTATTGGGGTGTATCCCTTGGAGTGCGCGCAAAGTTTAAGATCAGTATAATATACATTCCCAAAATATAATATTTTGGTATCTCTGAACAGTTATCTTCATGGATACGGCGTATGGAAGAAGGTGGATACGCCGTTTTCTTGTGAAGACTGGGCGCTGAACGTTGTATCTCTTTTCCTGGATACGGCGTATTGGTCAGAATGGGGTAATCTTCAAATGTCTTCGTTTTAGCTCTAAAATATGCGCCTTTTAGCATGTCTTCGCAAATCACTCCTCAATTACTGCAAATAACACTTTTAAGCAATTAAGTACACATTCTTACAATAATTATACAAAAGTAGGTAACTTATTCGGGATAAATGATGGTATAAATGTGACGTTATTTGATGTCATCAAATATCCCCCCACTTGAATCCTACTTGTCCTCAAGTAGACTTTAGATTATATTGAAAATGTATCCTAACCGAAGTCAAGGATTTTTCCGTTTAAGCACTTCTTTTGTTCTAATCACCTGTACAAGACCAATCACCTCACGAAATATGGAAATGAAATCACTCAGATCACTAAACTAATCTAGGGTGTAACATTTAAGTGGTACGCTGAATTGCTCGGTCATGATTAGCTTCGTATCATAAGCTTGGCAAAGGATACACATCTCCACCACTAGAGCTAAGGAGAAACAAGTCAAAAGGTAAATTGGGATTTATTAAAGGCTAAGGGTTAATCTCTTTTTTTATTTTTTTTATAAAACTTAAGAACTCTAAAAGAAGAAATAAGCTATACTCAATGAACAATAAGCTAATTTTTAAACTAGTCCTACCCTAATAAGCTGAAAATGACAGAAATAAGATCAAAAAGACAATCCATAAGCTGAAATAAGCCAAAAAGCATTTAAGCAATTCTGAAAACCAAACAGGCCAAATAGCAAACTTTAGGCTTAATTTTAAGCTAACAAACAAGAAATTAAGCTAAAATGATTAGTACCTACTGAAAGCTTAAACTACTAGCTACTTAAAACTACTTTCAAAAAGCATTTTGAAATCTTAATAAGCTATGAAAAGGCTACTTGAAGATGGTAATGCAGACAGACTACTATATTTTTGGTTTTTAAGAGTTTTTATGAAAAAGAAAAAGGACAGAATTGCAGACCTAATTCAGATAAGCAAATGAACTTTTTAAGCAAACTTAAGACCTAATTTATATAGATTAACCTATAAACTACTTATGCAAAGAAAATTAAAAGCTAAAAACTACTTTTACTACTTAAAATTTAAGCTAGAAAATGGACAGTTTGGCTGTTATCCTTATCTGATGCAGTTTGCACTTTTTTAAACCAAAACTCAAAACCAACAATTGCAGGCCTAATGACTTGTTACTATACTTTTTAAAATACCAAAACAAAGGCTAAATGAACATAAACATCAATATGAGCAAAAAGGCTTATGGATCTGAGTATATGAACTCAGATTCATTCAATCAACACACAAACTTGATACAAGCAGATCTAAACTAACAAACACCTTAAATCCTAGTTGAATAACCTCAAAATGAGTTATGAAATTGTGTTAAAGAGCCTTATGGCTTTTGACAGCACTAAATTGATTAATGCTGTCTTAAACCAAACACCCCTTTAACTCATTCAAAATCATTTTTAGCTTATAAAAGTGAGAGTTAAGGCTCAAACCTTAGATACCAGATATCAACAAACTTATAACAAAGCTAAAGAACATGTATGAATAAGCAAATAAGCCAGAAACAATAAGCTAATAACTATGCTAATAATTTTTTGGTTTTTGACAGATTTATAAGACAATATTAAGAGAACTAAGATTTTTTATCTTTAGAATGTTAAAAAAAACGGATAATTCAAAAGTTATCAATAAGCATAATAACACAATAATAAGCACAAATAAGCAAGTAGATAAGCAGAATAAGCAGATTTAAACTAGAAAATCAAAGACAGTAAAGGTAAATGAGAACTTACAAGTGTCTTAGCTAAACAAAGGCTTTAAATGCTCAAGGAGCTAGTCAACAAGCTCTAGCTTATCACAAGGATAAGCTAGTAAAGTCCTATAAGCTCTTCCAAGGTAAGCTTATCATCCAAGCAACTCAGATTTGAATTAACCATATGTTTAAACTGATTTTAAAGGTTTGAATAGATTAATGACTAGTTAAGCTCAAATCTAAGCTTAGAGACTTAGATGAGCTTATGATGAGCTTGTAAGAAGCTTGTGATTGATTTGAGAGTTTATAGAAAACAAGAGATTTTAGGATTTTGAAAACAAACTAAGCAAACACAGTTTAAATAAAATAACTAAGATTTCATTGATTAAAACAGATTACAATACTTTGAAATGGAAATTACAAAAGCTTTAATAAGAAAATTACATTTTAAAAAAATTACAAAAGCTACTTTTAGAAAACTAAAAAAATGCAGAAAAAAGAAGATTAAAAGAAGATGATGTGTGTGTGAGTGAGGTCTGCTCTTATAGAGCTGAAATGAAGCTTCTAGGACTCTTGCCTGCTCCTCATTCATTTGATCTTGGCCCTTGATTCTTTCCTGGATCCCAAATGTGGATCATTGGATTAAATGAGTGAGCATACGGATTGCCAACGTGGCATTCCGTGTGTCAGTCCATTTGTGCTTCTTTTACACTAGATTTAGTGTAAAAATCAATCATTGGTGTGCTTTCTTTCCATGTTCGCGTGTCAATCCTTATGGGTTTCGACCAATGAAAGCCTCTTATGACATTTCCCTTTGCCAGCTTGTACCTTGATGCTTGAATTACTAACCACGCTGTCAATTGCCATTTACCCTTTATTTTGAGCTTATGGTTAAATGAAAGAGACGATGACTAGTAAAAAACAATTATGCGCCTTTTTTAAACGTTAGATGGGGGTGTTTGACTCGGGGGTTTGGGTCATTGTTAGGATTAATGTTTTCTTAACTTAGTACCGACAGTACAAATAGTTAGTACCGACAGTCATGCTTAGTACCGACAGTACAAAGTATTAAGTACTGTTAGTTAGTTAGTACGTCTAGTAGAAAGTTTAGTTAAGTTCGTTGGAAGATTTTTAAAAGATATTTATGAGATATTTTAGAAAAAGATTTGTAGCATTTTAGGGTTATCTTAGTTATAAAGGATAACCTTTGGCATTGTTTGATACGAGTTGTTGAATTTATATGAACCAGAAGTTTAGCAAATCATATATCATAGTTAGCAATTGTAATCCTCAAGAAACACTTTAATAAGTTGTTTATTCAGTTGTTCATTGGTTCTCTTGGTACCTGTGTTATGATTCTGCTTAACACATAGATTCATGAGTCTTTGTTTTCTACATAGTCGTTTTATATATACATTTGCTATCATCCTTTATAGGCTGCAAGATCCATTCAGTTTATCAGGACCATCAACGGGAAGGTCAATTGATGGTCTGATAAACTGATTTGGATCTTTGCAGCTATAAAGGATGATAGCCAAGATGTATAACAATACAAACGGACTATGTAGAAACAATAAAACTTATGTATACTATGTGTTAATGAAGAAATCTTAAACAGGGTACCAAGGAAGGATTAATGACACAACTGGAATAAACAACTGTTTAAAGTTGTTCTTGAGGATTACAGAATGCTATGTCTATGATTATGATTTGTAAACTCTGTGTTCTATTTTTTTAATCTTCAAACAATCGTATCTTAACTATGCCAAAGGTGATCCTTTTATATACTAAGGATAACCCTAAAAGGCTTACAAATCTTTTTCTAAAATATCTCATAAATATCTTTTAAATATCTTCTCAACGGTACTAACTAACTTTCTACTAACGGTACTAACTAACTAACTGTTACTTAATCCTTTGTACTGTCGGTGCTAAGTAATGACTGGATCGGTACTAACTATTTGTACTGTCGGTACTAAGTTAAGAAAACATTAATCCTAACAATCCTCCCTTAAACATAAATGTTAAACTATTTTAACTTCATGTTTCTTCAATCTTTTAAGCTTCTTTTAGCTCAGAGAGGATGTATCCAAACATTCTTTATCATTTCTTAATCTTGTACACTCTATCCTTCTTTAGCAGCAACTTTGTCTTTTCAGCTTTTCAGCAACATCTTTTTCAGCTACTCAGCAACATCTTGTTACCTACAATCCAACTAAGTTGGCTTTATAGTTTTTTGGCAAACTTACCACCCATTAAGGATTAATTTGATGTTCCTTTACCAGGTAGCCGTTTGTCTGGATAGATCAACTCTTACATCTAAGAATATGGTAAGTTAAATTACCAAACAGTTTCTTGGTTAAATGTCAACCATCAACGTATTTGATTTGTCTTTTCACAAATACCGTTTGTGTTTGGATAGCCAATGCATTCATTGTCATAACCATGGTTCATTGATAATCATATAGTTTTTTTGCAACTATCAGCTATATTCAAACATATTTGAGTAGTCTTTACCAAGAAAACTGTTTGATCTGGACTAGACAACTCTTCACCAAAGAAGCTAAGGTGAGTTGATAACCTACAATTTTTGGTAAATTATAAACCATAAAGGATTTGATAATGTTTCTTTACCTCAAGCGTTTTGCTTGTGACTAGCACTCTTAATGCCTGTTAAGCATGGTGAATTGTATTAAAACCATTTATTTGTGTGGTGTTAGCCAACACTCATCCTTCTTACTTCCATTAGTTTTTGTTCTTTAGATTCTAAAGCAGCAAGGATCTTCTTGATAAAATTCTTATCATATTTCCAATGCCATATTTACTTTATTCTTTTCTGAGACTCCAATTTTGCTTTAGCATTCTGCACCACGATATTTTCTTCTTTAAGGGTACTTCTATCTCTATTAGCATGTGAACCGACTAATCCTTCATCAAGTCATCAAAGTGTTGTACCCTGAAGAACTGTGCAGCTTCCAATGTTATATTCCTTTCATGCTGTGAGTTCCAAAAATTATCTTGTTTCCCCTCGGATTGAACCTAACTATCAAATCTCCCCAAAGAACTTTATCATATCCTTAAGGATCTTATCTTGAGATACGGGTCATCAATTTTTTAATATAGCATCTTAAATTTCCTTGTCAAAAACACTTGAATAGACTCTCATCAATGTATTGAAGCTTCTCTTTTGACCATTACTTCTTGTTACCACATTCATATTAATCTCTTCTAATCTTTTTGATTCATCAAACTGTGGTTTAGTGCCAAGATTCTCAGTCTTCCAGTCAATGATTGGATACTTCTTGTCTCAAGGAATTTCATAGTTACTTTCCTTGTCCTCATCTAGAGCTATTGTCAAGCACAATCTCAGCTCATCATTCTCATTCTCAGTGTCAGATGGGTCATCTTGAGAAGTATCTTGTTTGAATCTTCTTTTTCTTGACTTCATCTTTTTCCTTGTACCCTGCTTTCTCTTTCTTGTGTTCTCTTCTCCTTTATCCTCTTCCTTGACTTCATCTTTAGATTCCTGCTTGATCTCTTCTTTATTTGGAGGAATCTTTCTGTTTCATTTTCTTGATTAGTTATCAATCTTCATCTGACCCCAATAGCAATGAAATCTTCAGTTGACCTTTTTATCTTTTCATACATTGCTTGTATGTCTTCAAACTTTTTACTCTTCAACTCAGAATGTTTGAAGTTTCCCCGCCCCCGATGCTTTAAGTAGGTAATCATCTGATTTTACTTAATTGATTCTTGGTGTGGAGGTTGTTTCTAATGGTCTTCTATTCTTTGTTTGAGCAAGGAATTTCCTCTGAGCAGCAATTGTATCATGAAGGAACTTAGCTCTTTCTTCTATTGTGAACTGCTCTCTTTCTTGCTCTTGAAGCTTCTCAGCAAGAATTCTGTCTGCCTCAATTCTTGCCTTGATATCATCAAAGTTTTTAATGAGAGCTTCATTTGTTGCTTCTTCTTCAGCAATTCTATTTCTCTCCTCTTCAGCTTCCCACTCTTCTTGAAGTTTCCTTGCCAACTCTTCATCACTCTCAAGCTGTTTGAATTTCTTTACAGCTTGAGGAATATCATCATCTTCACTTTCAGATTCATCATCCTCTTCAATCTTCTTCTTCCCTTTGTCTTTAGGATCAATCTTTGGAAGAGGTTTTAATGTGAGAAGTGATCTTGTAGAGATTGGCCTTGGTCTATTCAATTTCACACATCCTTTAACTCTACACCTTTCTCTTTTTCTTTAGAAGCAGCTTTGGCTTGACTCATGTTGAGGAGAAGTGTAGCTATTGTTTCATCATCACCAAATATTATTGAAGTGGGTGTTTGACTGGATGATTGAGAAGCTTGAGTAGGAACTTCTTCCTTAGTTTGATCTTCAGTACTTTCTGTTTGCTTAGCAGTACTTTCAACTTTCTCTTCAGTACCTTCTCTTTGCTCTTCAGTACTTTCAAAGATCTCTTCAGTACCCTCATTGTGTTCTTCAGTACCTTCAACTTGTTCATCAGTACTAACTTTAGATCCGTCAGTACTAACTTTTGGCTTGTCAGTACTAACTTTTTCAAAGTCGGTACTAACTTTTTCAAAGTCGGTACTAACTCCTTCTTTGTCAGTACTAACTCCATCTTCAGTACTAAGTCTAACTTCATCAATCTCCTTGTCTTCATCCACCATTTCTCTTGTCCTCCCTTCACTTTGAGCATCTTCTGTTTCCATGTGATCAATGTTATCTTCAGGCATTACATCAAACAGAGGATCTCTTTGAACTGATGATTCTCCTTTTGCAATCTTCCTCCCTTGTTTGGATACATACTTTTTGTGCATCCTTTGTTTCTTTGAGGAGCTCTTCCTTGGGAGTCTTTTCTGCAATGAGACAGTCTTCATATATGCTTTGAAATGTTTGATGACAGGTTTAGCTTGCTTCTTGAGCTTGGTGATCTGAGCCTTCAAGAGTTTAATTTCTTTGGCTTGATCTGAAACCTGTTTACATAAAGATATACAAAGATCATAGACATTTGGGAGAGTCATGTCATCCTCATTCCCTGAAAGGGATGTATCATTGGATGAATGATCTCCAAGATTCTCACCAGTAGGTTCTGGGATTGAATCAGGAACAATAGGAGTGGGTGAAGGTTGTGGTGAAGGTCTGGGTGAAGGTCTTGGGGAAGGGTCAGGTTGTTGCTCAAAAGGGACCTCACTAGGTTGAGCAGAAGATGAGTCAGGCAGTGACTCATTTGGGACTTCACTAGTGGGTGTAGGAGAGGGTGATGTTTGGTCAATAGATAGTCTTTCTGAGGAAGCACCCTCATCCTGAGTTGGTTGGACCAACATAGTATCAAACAAAGGTGTAACTTTGCCTGAGAAATGTTTGCCCTTCTTTATCATAAAAGAAAAAACTTTACTAGTTAATCTTATTGTACAGGGGAAAGTGATCTAAAGGTACGATATATAGCTAATTTTTCTACCTAAAAAATTTTAGAAATAAAACAAGGATACTGAAAACTTCTTCGTAAATTCTAGAGTCTAATCATACCATCAAAATTAATTGGAAAATATTAAACTTTGATTAGTTTGTTAAAACAATGACATGCAGAGCAGTTGCAATGTTTGTAGGATTTGATCCAAAGGTACTTTTGGGAACTTAAACCATGATTAATTGTGTGGGAAATAGAAACCTCCATTGGGGTGTGGGAAAACAAGGCTTTATTAAATGTTTACACAGTTAAATCCCTTCATTTCCCATACGCTGGAATTAGCATCCAAAGATAGCTTGATCTGGTAATGAGTCTATCTATCAGCATCATTCAAAAATAAGTTCAGTTAGAATTGATGCCTCAGAGATAGTACACAAAACTTTGCCCAGCTACTTTGGCAGTTATGTGCCTAACATTGTTGATTGTTTTGGACTTAGCAGACGTCCAAAACTGTTCAACGAATGTGGTCGAAACAACAGGACTTACAGTGAGCGCATGATAAATATAACTTCTTCGAAAGAAAGAATAAATCAATAATTCCATGAACTTGAACATTCCCTTCAGTCTTTTCCAAGTATGCGATCATGTTGTGCTTAGGACAGGACTCAAGAGCAGCCATGTTGCTTAGAAGAGAGAGATCGTCGGTAAGAGAGATTAGGGCTTGTAAAGAAGAATGTCAGTTAGAGAGATTGCTTGAGTAAGTGTGCGATTGAGATGGATTCTTATAGGTTTAGGAGACCTAATTTTAAAGAAAACGTTCCAATTTACACTTTGTACCCTTGGCGGTATTTTTCTCCAATGTCTCTTTAGCGGTACAAACTTTGCCCAGCGGTACTAACTTTGCATGGTCGGTACTAACTTTGTCCAAACAAAGAATGAACAATGTAAGTATCAGGAATGCTTCAGTACCATCAGTAACTCTTCTCAGTGACTCTCTAAATCTTCTTAAAGCGTTGACAAGCATCACTTCTAGTTAATATGTATCCATTACCAAACATTTCATACAAACTATACAACTATACAACACTAACCAGTTGCTAATATTTCTACTAATAGGAGTACTTATTTCTAGGGATAGTTTAAAAGCATACTAAATCTCTAATCTGAAATTGTTTGCTTGAGATGCATACTTCCTCGTCAATAACCATACTCACCAATTTACCTGGCACACTTCGCTCCATTGTTACGCACCCCCTTTGTTGTCAAACATAACATAGACTCGTCTTTTGGTGGGTCGAACCACACCGGCAAATACTCTTTGGATGGTCTACATAATCTCATGTCTTCAAAATGCTTCACAAGAGAATTCTTACTCTGAATCCAAGCACGAACAACTTGAGCAATCTTCTTACTCTTGAACAACGGCCAACTCTTTCTGGTAATGCAAACATGAGATTTCCAAACTGCTTCAGAAGTCGTAAAGTTCACAAACGTATACCCGACATTCAGACAATGCTTAACATCAGTTGGTAGAAAGGTGGAGCATAAGGGTTTAGGGGTTTCTTGGAACAAGTTTGATTTGCCATGGTGTGTTTTACCTCTTTCATCCACAGATGACCCAATTAGTTCACGTTGAGTAGTGTTCATAATTAGATGTGTGTGTGTGTTTTGGGGTGAAACTATGCGTGTGAGAGAGATGATATGTTCAGGAGATGAGAGGTTTTATAGACAATACTTCATATTGCCTCCCTTTAACCAATGTAGCTTATGGATTTATCATCCCAATTGAAACAACCAAGAACTAAAATCGGCTAACATCAAATGCCTTGGTTAGTAGATCAGCTACATTGTCATTAGTGTGGATCTTAAGCACTTGTATGAGTTTCTTCTCATAAGCATCTCGTATGAAGTAGTGCCTAATAGCAATATGCTTTGTCTTCGAATGATATACTGGATTCTT
>BQNB010164501.1:1335-14326 GCA_026074375.1 Tanacetum coccineum
CTACCTAAGAGAGATAATTCTACGACGTGCTGATTACCAAGAGTACAAGATCTCAAAAAAGGATTTCAAAAATCTTCATCTAAATGATTTTGAAGATCTGTTCCTACTCAATATTCAAGAAAAGCTCAACCATATGCCTAAGACAGACAAGACTAGTCTTCACACAGCAGTCAACATGTGGATAAGAAACCTGGTGATCAGGAATCGTGTGGGAGACTTGCAACTCGGGATTGAAATTTATCAAACAAAGATCAACCTTGAACTTCCAAATTGGGATGCAGCCGACTATTACTTCAAAGAAGATTATACGATTGTCCCTAAGCCAAGAGTCGTTGTCTACAGAGCAGAAATGATCAAAGAAAGTTGATGAGGGACGTTGACAAGAGTCATGGAAAAGTTGGACCACATGGTTAAAGACTTTCATTTATTCGAGTACAATAAGGGCATGGAGACTAGGAAGTGGTCAGAGGATGACAAGAGAAGAAGCAAAGACTTCATCACTGCGATCAAGAAAAGACTACAGATCAGAAGGATCTTTCGAAGTCTAGAAAGCTTTGTTGGAGGAAGAATAAGAGATATTGACTACAGGCTGATCAACAGAACAACGTGACGACATCGTCATTACAATCAAAAGGTCAATCTTATCTCTTATTGTGAATAATATACCTTGTACATTAGTAGCTAGTTAATCTCTTGATGATTAAGTGTAGGAGTAATTGATATCCCTCAACGATTGAGGGGGAGCAGTTATATGTTTCATACACGTCTTGTGAGTTAAGGACACACTTTTCTCCCAAATTTTATAACATATTTAAATCAATTGATTAAAATATGTGTATAATAAAGAACAGTGATTATTAGGACTCATATACTCCGCCCAAACGTGCTAAACAATTTCGAATACCGAAGCACATTTTGAGGGGGAGCGTTTCTGAAAAATGTCAAAAACAATCGAGGTACTAAACGCTTTGATATTTATATCATAAGTACCTTAATTGAATTTTCAATTGGTTTTATGGAAAGGAGAACTGTACCAAAAGACCGACCATGCATTTTACTTAATTGGAGTTATAAGGTTGGTAAGGTTAGGTACTATTCCCAATGATCCAGCCATAACCGGAGGGATCTACCCAGGGACAATCCACTAGTTAGTGTAGAAGTCCTTAGGTATGACATGAAAAAGGAGTAAAAGTGAGAATAAGGGAAAAGTGCCGACTGAGATGGAGCTAGTACTGGAATAAACCCAACAAGGTTCTAGTCATGAAGTCTCGGTAAGCACTGAAGGGGTTGAAGAATTAAAAAGAATTGTAAAGATAAAGGGTGTAAAGAAAGAAGCCCTCCATTCACTTAGGCAGAAACCGGGTCAATTCATATGCTGCCAGAATCACTAAGATGATTGCTGACATTGAAGATCGTCATCATGGACCCAGTGATGCAATGCACAACCCTCCCTAGCCACTCAGAATCTTTCAAAAGATTTCTGTTTCATTTCTCACGGAGACTAAACACGTTATCTATTGACTTTCTCACTCCGAGTTAGTTGATATTGAACAGGTGGCAGTCTGCTCCAGCCTCCGATTACTAAAACCAAAACGCACTATTGAGTCTAGAGCCAAGAGATCGTCAATTAATCTCGTTAGGACACATATCCAATTCTCTTGTCTTTCACACACTGTGGAAACAAGTCTATCCTAAGAGTCCTACGCATTATCCTTGTGATATTGCCAGAACATCCGAGTGAAACGATAGTTTTTCACAATGAAGATGGAAATCCTGCTAGAGCCAACATCAAACAAGCTCTAGGTAGGTGACTTGTGCGATTCTACAAGAATCAAACTTGTGTCAACTGGAAAGAAACAATGGTGCGGTTCTGTGTGAATCAAACTTGTTCCAGTATAAGAATTGACGGTTATTTATCATTTGACAAACAATCAAAACTCTCGAAGTGTTACAAAATTCTTTCATAAGAAACACTTAGACTGTCTTTTCAAATCAATTTTCTCTTTATTACTAACTGTTTCATTACAGGATATCTTAAAGATGGAGATGGAGATGGATATTCCCAGTTCCTGAGATGTCAAGTAAATAACCGAATGCCAAGACACGACCTACACTTGTTATGATGTTATGAAAGACCTCATAAAGGTGTCAAAGCTTCCGCAAACTCTGATGTCATGTATTCATTCACAAGTGCACAAGATGGCAATCCATTACAAGATGATGTAAGATTATGTTTGGGCAATGATCTCAAGAAAGCTCAAGATCACAGTCAAAGACAAGCGTATGATGAATCAAAAAGATTACTATCCCAAATGTACAAGAGATCAAATGTCTACGAGCTAAAGAATAAAGTGATTAAAGTTTGGTATTTTCAGGGGTGACCTCCCATAGGGGGAGATTGTTAGATATCAGAAAAAGACTCGGTCACCCAGTGTATTTTTTTGTTTATTATAGCTCGTAGTTTAATAGTTAATAGTATGTTTTTCGGTTTTAAGTCGGGTACGAATACCCGGTATATTGTAAGTACTATATATAGCCTCTTCCAACTTTGGAAGAGGTAAGCTAGTCATAAATTCATTTACAAAAGAAAACACTTTCTCTCTCTAGAATATTCTCTCTCAAGTGTTTCTCTCTCTAGAAACTAGCCCGATCCAAGAATCGACCCCGTGTTATGATATAGGATATACCACATAACCTAAACCATTTACACCCACATGCTCTAAATCTAATCCCGAACACTCCCATATAGTTTTCTATCATTAATTTATAGACAATTTATGAACCCTAATTTATCCATAATTAAAGTTACTAATTATAAAAAGATTAAACAAAAACTTAATTAAGCTCATAGCTAAACCATTACTCGATACCACACGAATCACTGCCTTAGTTCTTGATTAAATTTTTTTTTTCTTTCTTGAGGGATTCGGCCGAACAAACAAAGAGGGTGAGAAAAAAGTGATTTAGAGATTTATTGATTTTGTATTTATAATGCCAAGACTCCTAATTGTAATCAAATTTTGTTTCATTTTTTGCTTTTTCCTATAACCGGCCGAATAAACACCCCTTTATTATTTTTTATTTTTTTTTATTTATCATTAAATACATATTGACCTCCTTATTTTCTTATTTTTATAAAAACCCTTTATTAAATTTGCAAACTTTTTTAAATAAAAACTAGTTTTAAACTTACTATTTATAAATTTCATTTTATAAATTACTTTCCTAATTTAGAAAAACCTACGCTTAATTAATTTTAAATACTAGACTTAACTCGAACCTAATAATACATTATATACTCTTTACGCTCATATATCAATTATTTACCAAATTACATGATAACGTATAAATCATGCTATCATTTCCATTGTCACAAAATGTGAACGAAATGAAATAGATACCAACCACAACTCAATCACTAATAGATGAACACGCATCACGAATTGATATCAAATACTCATATAAGATCACATAAGCACACAATTATAACACATAATAAATACTTTAGTCAACTCTAACGGTTTAACTAACCTACTCAAGTCACGGTTTTCACAGTATCCCCTCCTTTAGGAAATTTCATCTCGAAATTTAACTAGTAGGTTCAATAGTATAGTCAACAAACAATCGGGGATATTTAGCTTTCATATGGTCCTCACGTTCCCACGTAAACTCATGGCCATGCTTTGAATTCTAACGAACCTTAACATATGGAATCTTACTACGTTTCAAACTCATAACCTCGCGATTCATAATTTCTACGGGTTCCTCAACAAAACAAAGGGTTTTATCAACCTTAATCTCGTCTAGTGGCACATGCAGATTTATATCTGCCAAACACTTCTTCAAATTCGACACGTGAAATGTGTCGTGCACGCTACTCAATTCCTCAGGCAATCTTAATCGATATGCTACAGGCCTGATCTTTTCAAGAATTTAAAATGGTCCTACATACCTCGGTGCCAACTTACCTTTCTTTCCAAAACGTATCATGCCTTTCCAAGGCGACACTTTCAGTAACACTTGATCCCTAACCTCAAACTCTAGTGGCTTGTGCCTATTATCAACATAGCTCTTTTGACGATCTCTCGCAACTTTGAGCTTTTCCTTTATCAAAACTACCTTATCAGTCGTCTCTTGTACTAATTCCGGTCCAATTAACCTGCTTTCTCCAATTTCAGCCCACAGAACGGGCGACCAACATTTCCTTCCATACAATGCCTTGAACGGAGCACATCGAATACTTGAATGGTAACTATTATTATAAGAAAATTTAGCTAACGGTAGGTGAACATCCCAACCGCCACCAAATTCGATCACACACGCTCTCAACATATCCTTCAATGTCTGAATTGTATGCTCACTTTGTCCATCCGTCTAAGGATGATAGGCCGTACTCATATCCAATCGCGTCCCTAAAGCTTTCTGTAATGTTTGCCAGAATCACGATGTAAACCGTCCATCCCTATCCAAAATAATCAACACAGGCACTCCATGTTGTGCGACGATCTCATTGATTTACAACCTTGCTAACTTTTCCATACTGTAATCCTCACTTGTCGCTAGCAAATGAGCTGACTTGGTTAGTCTGTCGACTATTACCCATATGGTATCATGCCCACTCTTTGTCCTAGGTAACTTCGTGATAAAATCCATAGTGATATTATCCCATTTCCACTCAGGCATTTCTGGTTGATGTAATAAACCCGAAGGCCTTTTATGCTCAGCCTTCACTTTCGAACAAGTTAAACATTTGCTAACATACGTAGCGATATCCCTCTTCATACCCGGCCACCAATACATATCTCGAAGATCGTGGTACATCTTATCCGCTCCTGGATGCACAGAGTACCTAGTCTTATGAGCTTCGTCCATGATTATGGTTCTCACACATCCTACTAACGGAACCCATATACGATCCATAAAGTATAAACTCTCATCTTCTTTTCGTTCCATTTGCTGGTCTGACCCATGCAATCTTTCTGCTGGTGCGTTCTCTTCCTTAAATGCCTCACTCTGAGCTACCAGTATCATACTTTTAACTCCGGACTGAATGGTCATAGCCATTGCTCGTACACGTCTAGGTTTCACTCGCTCTTTTCTACTTAACGCATCAGCTACTACGTTAGCCTTACCTGGATGATAGCGAATCTCACACTCATAGTCGCTGAATAATTCAATCCACCTCCTTTGACGCATATTCAACTCCTTCTGATCGAATATGTGTTGAAGACTCTTATGATCCGTATAAATGACACTCTTCGTTCCGTACAATTAATGCCTCCAAGTCTTAAGAGCAAACACTACTGCTCCCAACTCTAGGTCATGTGTTGTATAATTCTTCTCATGGATATTCAATTATCGTGATGCATAGGCGATTACATTGCCTCTTTGCATGAGCACACAACCTAATCCTTGATTCAACACGTCACAATAGACTATAAAATCTTCAATTCCATCAGGTAACAACAGTATTGGAGCATTACACAAATTATCTTTCAAAGTCTAGAAAGCCTCTTCCTGCTCTGTGCCCCACTCATACTTCTTGTTTTTCTGAGTCAACGAAGTAAGGGGTTTAGCAATCTTAGAGAAGTTCATGATAAAACGTCGGTAGTAACCCGCTAACCCCAAAAATGATCGTATCTCGGACGGCGTTGTAGGAGCCTTCCAGTTCTTTACCGCCTCAATCTTACTTGGGTCTACGTTAATACCGTTATGATTGACCACGTGACTGAGAAAATGCACTTCTTGCAACTAGAACTCGGACTTGGAAAACATAGCATACAACCTCTCCTTCTTCAGTAGCTCCAACACCAACTTCAGATGAACCTCATGATCCTCCTTAGTCTTTGAGTAGATCAAGATGTCATCAATGAATACAATGACAAACTTATCTAAGTATGGTTTGTAAACCCGGTTCATTAAGTCCATGAAAACCGCTGGTGCATTGGTTAACCCAAAAGGCATAACCGTAAACTTAAAGTGTTTGTATCTCGTTCGAAACGCAGTCTTTGGGATATCCTCCTCATGAACTCTAAGCTGATGAAAACCCGACCGAAGATCTATCTTAGAGAAATAACGCGAACCTTGTAACTGGTCGAACAAGTCGTCGATCCTGGGGAGATTCTTGGTGGTCAGCTTATGAAACTCTCAATAGTCTATGCACATTCAAAATGAACTGTTCTTATTTTTGAACAACACAGGTACTCCCCACAAAGAGTGACTTGGTCGAATAAAACGTATATCAAACGAATTTTAAGGATTACGAACTATCGAGTAGGGCAAGAAAATATATAAGGGGTTTCACAGGTGCAAACAAATCCAAACCAAATGTCATTTGAATCCTTAAAAAAAAAGATAGAATATCTATACCGATAGGAAACGCAAAAAAAAAGAGTTAACAAAGTGTACCAAGACAAAAAGAACACATATCGGATAGCAATACGTTTCAAGATTGATAAATGAGAAAGATATAATTCTTATACCAATAATCGACTTTACTCGAAAAAACCAACTAAATACTATTTTTATAAAAATCATTTTAAAATAATAAAGAAAATCGTTTTAAATATAAAAATCATTTTAAATATATATAAAAAAATAAATCGTCTTAAATATAATATTTATAAAATTCATTTTAAACATGGTTGTCATAAAATAATCTAGAGACAATTATTTAACGGCGTATCACATCTTACCATTATGAATCATTTTAAATATACTTTTTCATATCTTATTTGTAAAGACCATTTTAAACATATCTTATTCATAAATATCATTTTAAACATAGTATTGACAGTCAATTAGTATCATGTCGTTTTATAAAAATCATTGTAAACATAGTTTTCATAAAGAAACATTCACATAAAAGCCTACGGTCTCACTAGCCAATCTTCCTAAAACAATCATAGAATCAATTCAAAGCAAATACGAAATGAAAACTAGGAAAACTCCGTATGCAAGCCTACGGTCTCACTAGCCAATCTTCCTAACTTCATTTCCTTCATGATGCTCACCTGAAAATGATGCTTAAAACGTCAACAATAATGTTGGTGAGAGTCATAGGTTTTCAGACACGCAATAATACTCTCTTTTACTGTGATTATCAAAACAAAGGAGGACAAAAATGAACGATCATGAACTTATGCTAGCATGCAACCAAAATTAAATCAACATATCCACAACTTAATTTTGCATTCGGGCTTAAAATAGCTGGCACTAAAAGAAACCAAGCTCATCACGAATGTATCACACAACATATCACAATGGGTAGGCGTACCCCTCCGATCTTACTGAGTAGGCTTACTCATTCGATCCCAAATCAATATCACAAATCTCACTGAGTAGGCGTACTCATCCGATCCCAAATAACACATGTATCACATAGTCATATAATAGTCAAGTAATGTCCATACACAAACTTAAAACACATAATCACAACAACAAAACATTTGTATCATTTCCATCCCAAGAAAACATAGTAAAATAGGACTATGAAACTTACATGATGCACAACTACATTATAATATCCTTGCAATCAACTAAACACAAATAAAACCCATGTTAGACGCGATTAGGCTAAATGCCCAAGACGATGTAACAATCAATTGATGGACTACTAAGTTTATTTTGTGATTATAAACCCTTTACCATACTTCCTATATCTCACTTATATTCTAAATACCTTAATCATTTATCCTTGTTTTCCAGATTTTGGGCAGAATTTTGTAGTCACTTTATGACCACAAATAAAATACTAAATCATCAAATTGACTTTTCCCTTTTCATTTCCTACCTTCCCAATGGGTTATGAACTATTGTGATTTTTTATAAAAAATAATATTAAGCCTAACTATTTTATAAAAATTCAATATCACAAAGTACTCAAATTTTGATTTGAACGCACACCAAATACTTAGACAATGAATTAGGACTTGTGCTTTGAGCTGGAATTAATAGACACACAAAATATGACCACTGATTTTTCCCAAGCCTTGACTCAACTTTTAAGTAGGTGGTTTACTACATGAAATTAGACCCAAATCTGACTCGAATTTACTGTTTTGATAACTTTTCTTGTAAAAATTATTTGATTAACTTCCCGACCTCAAACCTTTCGGGGCCAGACTTTTTTGGAAACTAGACCCTTTGAAATATAATTTAGGTACAAGATTCATCCTAAAACTCATTTTTATCATTGAGATATCATTCAATCAACACGACCCAAAATTCTGTCAAACCCTAACTTTTAATTTAACGCGATCTAGCCTAAACCGTTAACACCCATATGCTCTAAATCTAATTCCAAACACTCTCATGTAGTTTTCTATCATTAATTTATAGAAAATTTATGAACCCTAATTTATCCATCAATTAAAGTTACTAATTATAAAAAGATTAAACAAAAACTTAATTAAGATCATACCTAAACCTCTACTCGATACCACACGAATCACTACCTTGGTTTTTGATTAAAAGATATTTTTTTTCTTTCTTGAGGGATTCGCCTGAACAAACAAAGAGGGAGAGAAAAAAGTGATTTAGGGAAATATTTATTTTGTATTTATAATGCCAAGACTCCTAATTGTAATCAAATTTTGTTTCATTTTTTTTCCTTTTCCTATAACCGGCCGAATAAACACCCCTTTATTATTATTATTTTTTTATTATTAAATACATATTTACCCCCCTTATTTTCTTATTTTATAAAAACCCTTTATTAAATTTGCAAACCTTTTTAAATAAAAACTAGTTTTAAACTTACTATTTATAAATTTCATTTTATAAATTACTTTCCTAATTTAGAAAAACCTACGCTTAATTAATTTTAAATACTAGACTTAACTCAAAACTAATAATACATTATATACTCTTTACGCTCATATATCAATTATTTACCAAATTACATGATAACGCATAAATCATGCTATCATTTCCATTGTCACAAAATGTGAACGAAATGAAATAGCTACCAACCACAACTCAATCACTAATAGATGAACACGCATCACGGATTGATATCAAATACTCATATAAGATCACATAAGCACACAATTATAACACATAATAAATACTTTAGTCAACTCTAACGGTTTGACTAACCTGCTCAAGTCACTGTTGTCACAATGGTGCTACTTCATGAGCATTAATCTTCCAGCAACATTCTTGTAGCTTTACTAGCACATTATAGTCTAGTTCGTGGAAGTTCCCAAAACTATTTATTAACCATGCACAGAATTTCATTAAACCGGGAGTCGCATTTCCCCATGATTCTTCAACTTTTGCTTTGTGCATTAAGGTTTCTTCTTTTAGTATTCCATCAGCTAATTCATCATACCACTTGTGATCTTGAAAAGTAGTCATGTTTTCGACCGAACCATCCCAGGTAGCTCTCCACCGTTACAAAACCCATCAGTATCTGAACTACACGTGGGCCATTTGGTTATTCCATTCTTAAAATGATATGGTTCACATATATGATCACATAGTTGATATGGCACCCCGTTATCCAACCATGGTTCCTTAAGATCCCTTGTCACAGGATTATTCAACTCATATTCCTTGTAGGACCCAATTCCTTAGATATCAAAAGTAAATAGATCCTTGTCAATTTTAAAGAGGTAGTTGAAGTCGCTGAATGCTTTACACAAGGGTGTCTCGAAGTCAAATAAATTGCATTTGATCTTGAAGATGTCAGTAATATCATCAGGGTCATCATCCTCATTGGTATGTGTTTAAATACACATACCTTTGACCTCTAAAACCGGACTTAAATAACTAAAAACGTACCAAAAATACATTGTATTTGTATGTTTTGCATTTGTATTATGCAGGTAACGGATATCCAAGAAAAGGACAAAAATCGAAGCCAAAACGACAAAACCGAGCACGAGAACAAAAAGACCGTGAGAAGTCAAAAAGACAAAGTCAAAGTCAACATAAGTCAAAAAGTCAAAGTCAACCCCGGGAAGTGGCATTGGAAAGAGCATCGAAAACCGAACCCGAAAACCTAAATTGCCAAAAGTGGGCCCACCCGTACCCACCTAGTGGGCCCGGGTCACCCCACTTATATGTTACAAGCCTAAAATGCCTTACACCTTATAAATGGCCCAAGTCACCTTTTATTTATAGCCGGCCCAAACAAAAAGCCCAAACCCAACACCCTTATAACTCCCGTTAACAACAACACCCCTTATAACTTTTATACCGTTAGTCCTCAAAGGACTAACGGTGCAAACCATTTACAAACAAAAAGGGCCAAAATTGCAAAATACAAGGACTATGGTTGTCATCAAGTTATACACTTTCAGGGACCTTTCTTGCCATTTCCCAAACTTCAAATATAGCGGGAACACTATTCATCATCTCCCTGGATAGTGTCCTGTCCTCACTACCAGACAAGACATCATCCCCCTTTCTTCTCCCCTATGTCGACCAACACCTTTACACACCTTATCCCCCCAAAATCCACCTTGGCAATCCCTTGCAACCTCATTCGTCCAAGGAACAAGACAAGAGATCAATGGCTAAGATGACAAGACTTGGGCACTACTCATTTTGGATGGCTATGATGACTCCTAGATCCCTCTCACACAACAAACACACCTGCAAGAGCTCTCACAAAGAAAGCACACTCCTAGAATCTTCTTTTGATTAGTATAAATAGAGCTCACTTGTAAGCCTTTGGCAGTAAGTTTTTCTTAAGTTTTTTCACCTAGTTGTAATTTTCAGCTTATTTTTAGTGTAACTTTTTAATATTGTAAGGTTTTCTTTATGAATTAATGAAATTTAAAGTTTTATCTTAAATCCCGTTTTACTCATTTGTGTTTAAAAGCTATCAAGAATCTTGCATAAGCCTTTTATAAGAACTTATTTAATCATATTGTTAAACTGTTTTCATTTATATATAAGGTATTTAAGAAAATTTTACAAAAAAAACAAAAAAAAATATCACCCTCAAATACCACAGCTTTTTGGATGATAAGCTGGATTTGGATGGGCTTATGGACACTACTAGCTTATCTTTGATAAGCTAGAGCTAGTAGATAAGCTCTTTTGAGCTCATTTGCCCTGTTTTAAGCAAGGGCCTTTGTAAGTTTCCTTTTTCTAAGTTTTTAGCTTATTTACTATTCAACTACTTATTGTGCTTATTATTTGCTTATTGATGCTTATTTATGCTTATTTGTGTTGTTGGTTGCTTATTTATGCCCGCTTATAGTTTAGATATCATTTGTTTAAAGTTTTCTTATAATCTGTCTTGAAATAGCTTATAAACTTGCATAATCTGTTTCAGCTTATTTGTGTGCTTATTTGCTATTGAGATTTGCTTAATATTGTTTGTTTTACTTATTTAATATCTGGTCTTTTGAATTTGTGCTTTAAATAAGCATTAATATCTTAAAAAAGCCAAAATAGTTTTTAAAGGGGTGTTTGGTTTAACTGTTTTCATGGGTTAAAATGGGTCAAAATTGCATTTTGACACTTGAGTCAGTTTAGTTTAGCTTAAATTAGTCCAAAAATTCAGTTTGTTTAAGTTTTTAAGCAGTATATCTCATTTTTAAGGTTTTAAGAGTTTGTTGTTTGAAACTGTTGGTTTAAGCTTATCTTATTTGCTTATTTGATTGTGATCTTGCTTATTGATGTTTTGTGATGTTTTTTTGTGTTTATGCAAGTGTTAAAATAGGTAAGAAATCAAAGACATATAAAGCCTGCATTTGTTGTTTGTATTTGAGAAATAGATTTTTCAATTGCTTATTGTGGCTTATCCTGAATTTCAAACTCTCTTTTGATTATTGATTGTTGCTCTTTGAGATCAAATCTTAATCTGTCTGTAGGTTATATAGTCATAAGGATCTATTTGTTTGCTTATTTTTAAGCTCAAAAGTAGTGATTTGTTAAGATTACAAAAGTTTGCAAAAATTTGTTTAAGTGTCAAATTTGTGTGAGATAGCTTTTTCATGAAGCTTTTTAAGTGCTTATTTGAATTTCAAACTGCTTTTACTTTGTTGCTTATTGTAGCTTTTTGGCCAAACTTTTCAATGGTATAAGCCACTAAGCCATAAGGATTCTTTTTCTAGCTTAAAAATAAGCTAGAAAAGTCCCCCTTAGGCTTTTTGCTTATCAGTTTTGGCCAAAAAGCTAATTTGCTTATTTAGGCTTAGTAGCTTATTTCATTTGCTTATTCTAGGTTTAGTATCGCTTATTAGGTAAGTTTAAGCCCATTTTAGCTTATACTCTTTAATTTAGAGCTTATTTGAGCTTATTTGCCTTGTAGCTTAAAATCTTTAAGTTTCATAGCTTTTTGATGATTCTCAGCACGAGATAAGAGAACGACCTCTATATGAGTCGTTAAAATTGATACATTGGCTTAAATAGACTTGTTTGTTACAATAGCCGAAGCTTAAATAGTTCATTCCATGAAAAGTAAAATTTAAAGACATAACAAATATTCCCAAAATGTAATGCATTCAAATCTTTATAGTAATGATCCAAAATGATGACTCACCAATTATCCTTGTTTCTCGTACTTATTGACCAAAAGAAAAACATGCTTTAAAACGTCAACATAAGGTTGGTGAATTCACTCACAGGTTTAGTAAATGTATAAAATAGGACCACAAGATTTCCAATGTAAGACATGTAACACATACAATACCTTAAAAGTAATTACGAGTGCACTAAGCTCATGATTCGATAAAAATAGTCTATATAAAATAAAATATATATAACTAAATATATCAAACAAGTAATAGTATAGAGAGTATCCCGTTAGATAGAAAAAAAATCACTTTAGAAAAAGTAATAGTCTATCTTCCGAGTGTCGTTTCCACGGTGAGAGATGAATTGAAATCCATGTGAATGTCTTGTTTCATGCTTGAATATCAAATATTTTTGGTTTTTTTAATTATGGTTTTCAATACTAATAATATAATATAAAAACTATAATAAAGCTAAAATAATACTAAAACAGGCATGCTCGCTAAATAACAATAAA
>BQNB010164503.1:0-12046 GCA_026074375.1 Tanacetum coccineum
TTCTCTCACTAAATAATATGGCTTACTTCTTGTTCAATCCTCCCCGACCTCCGGATCATGTCTCTTGTTATGTGAATCTTTATTAGTAACAGATACTTGGCAAGGTGGTGAAAGTAACTTACTGATAACAATGGCCTTAACAGGCAGGTTATCAAATACCAGTTATATGGGATTCCAATATAGCGTGGAAAATGTTATGGATTACCTCACCATAACTGGCATCACAACAATTCCTGGTGAAAGAAGGAGTATAGAAGAGTTAGAAGGAATGACCTGGCATCTAAAGCCACCTGAGCAAACTTTAGTACGTGTCCCATCAAGGGTTGCAGTAAATGAAAGGCTAAATAGATCGGTAAGTCTTCGATTTGAAAGATACCAGAAAACACCTCAACCACCAAGATACTCAGTTGATCAGCATGACCGAGAAGTAATAAGAAATGATAACTTGGATGAAGACGAAGAACACTTCATAGGAATCTGCTTATAAACTCCTTAAGAAGAACATATCTCTTATGACGTATGTTTCTGTGAAAATTGCTTAAATGAAGCAAGAATCCTAGAAGAAGAACCATTAAATAAAGTTAGGCGATCCAACAAACCAAAACGATCAAGGCAAAGGCCATGGGAAAAATGGTCAACACTTGGGGAACCATCTAGAAAATGGGATTATTATGTTAAGTATGACGCACCACCAGATACAACCCCAATAGAAGAAATTGCAGCAACTAGTTGAGGAGACAAATTCTCAGACGATGAAGTTACCCCAGGAAAGGTAACTATTTTAGAAGAAAGAAGTGATTGGGATGATGATGAACGAAGTGGCGGAAAGGTTCTTGTCATACAAGAAAGACTTGCATAATCAGCAAGAATTTCTTGATGAATACGTACCACAATGGGACGAACAACTCGCCAAGCAAAAGCAAGAATTAGAGTCAGAAAGGGAAAACCCATTCGCAGCATCATCTTTCTAAAGAAGAAGAAAATGATGGTTTGCCATACCCAAAGTTTCGAAACTTCAAACAAGTGGCAGCACAAATCATCAAGAAACATAAAGAACATGCATTCCCATCCACCTCACAAGAAGAATCAACCCAAAACTATCAACCCCCACATGATTCAATCATGGGGCCATCAATCTACCCACCGGCGCAACAGAATCTACAACCATTCTATAGGCCAGACTATCAGTTTGGTTATCCTCAAGGAAAAAGTAAAATATACAGTGGAGGATATGGTGAGTATTACAACTCATAGTGGACTCTAACACTGGCATGGACAGAATCCAGAGTAATGCTCGTATTACCAGCAGACCCATGCCTATGGTCAGAAGTGATATCCAGATGGGAGTCTATTACAATCAATAGACTTAATAATCAAACATGGTCTGACAATAAAGCAAAGTTAGCTTTTGTGGAAAACCTTTTGGGAGAAAGTGAGAAGTTAATGTGGCAACAATGGCGAACCGTGTTTCCAGAAGCATATTCTGCTCTTGAAGCAATTGCAGATGAACCACAAAATATAACATCACATGTGAGGCAGTTAATTCTGCTAGAAGACCCATATCGTGGCTCAACTGACGAGCAAGACAGAGCATATAGGGACTTGGACAGGATAACCTGTGAAGAAACCAAAAATTTGTGGTCATTCTTAGAAGATTTCAGGCAATTGGCAACCAAATCAGGAAGATTATATTTTCCTTCAACAACAGAAAAGCTTTTTGCCAAACTTCCACCTTCCCTATCCAAAAAGATTGAGGAATCATTCAGGACGAAACATCCTGGTCTTAACTCAGGAGTCTTACCTGCAATCAAGTTTACTCATACTTTCGTCTCGGAAATGTGTAAAGATGCAGCACTCGCCAAAGAATTAAGAGATTTGTCTCTTTGTTCTGCCATACCAATTCCTGGTTATTACAAAAATAACAGGAAGAAGTATGGAATGAGAAAATCAAGAACATACAAAGGAAAGCCACATAATTCTCATGTAAAACCATTCAAGAGAAAATACAAAGAAAAACAAAGAAGCCAGCAGAATCCTCATCGAACTGGAAGCTCTGGCAAAAAGATTAGGACGTAATAACATCAAACCACTCAGAAGATGATGCAATCAAAGACGATGGCAAGTACCGCTACAACAGGAAAGAATTTCTAGAAGATGACGAAAGCAGTGACGATTCCGCGATAGAGACGCGAGAGTGAGCCGTGCGCCCGGATGGGATGATTATTGTCTGCAAGAGTTAAAATTGAATCGTCCCGTTCCTTGTTGTCTAGATGCTTGAAGGGCCCGCATGTGAATTATTTCAAAAGTGTAGGCCATATTTATGTCTAATTATTAAAGTTAAAGTCGTTGTCGGCCAATGTATAAAAATTAATAATGGCCCAGAATATTCCTTGGCATATGCCATGGTTTATTCCTTAGAGTATGCCAGATGCCAAAGCATATGCTTTATGCCAAAAGCATATTCTTAGTTTATTCTCTTTAGTTTAGCCTATAAAAGGCACATGTATCTGGTTGTATTGATCATCGAAAACCACCACCATCACTACTACTACTGTAACACCCCCAAATTGGGTCGCAGCGGAATAAGGGTCCGGGGTGTGTTACTTCTCAGATCAACAACACAAGATAATATAAGAACGACCAAAAAGTCATTTAAAACTGATACATTGGATTTAATAAAGTATGTGTTACAAAAGCCCAAAGCTTTACTTGTTTACTTGTTATTATGTCACAAAGATTTCCATCCCATAACATATATCACAAAATGTATTGCGACTAAATCTTACGAGAGTGCATGCTTTCATAATATAACCACAATGTATCTTTGCACCTCGTGCTTAATAACCATCCTGAAAAATAACATTGTAAAATTAAACATTAAAAATGTCAACAAAAGATGGTGAATTTCATAGGTTTATGTAAATATATATGCCGGACCCGCCAGACTCTCCCAGTGATAAATGCAACAGATGCATACATCACAAAATTAATAACGTTTACGCTAAGCTCAGTGACCACCGAAGCTCGACCTAATTGAATACAATATATATATATTGCCCTATACTGCCTGTGAATTGATGTTCAAACCCGTAACATCCCCATATCCGACATGAATATACGTTCGTTTTCCATGCTAGCTATCACCCGAACGGGGAGGTTAATCCCAAATAAGATCTAATCTAAATCATTCGCGCTCACTGTCAGTAATTGACAGTTCATGATTCATGCAAAGTGGAGTTATCGCTACTTAGGCAACACGTAATCATGATAAAATGTACACTTCGTCCAATTGTAAAACATGCAAATGTTTCTCACCCACCAAAAACTTGAAATTTAATAATTGAAAAACATAGGGCTATGAACTCACCTTGAGTGAGTAAACTGATTAAAAAAATTATCCTAAGTAAATATGCGTCACACCTAACACACGTAAATGCAACCTAGTTAATATAGGCTCGAATCAGTATTTCAAGTATTTGTCTAACTACAACTGTATAAATCCTATTTGTAAGCCTCATTTTATTGAGTCAATAAAGGAAGCTCGTTCCCGTGTTCAAGACCTCACTTCGGGGGAGATTGTTAGCCTCAATTTATTGAGTCGAACAAGGAAGCTCGGTCACTCTACGATGGAGCTTCGGTCTTTAATTAGTTAATGTTGTAATAGAATAATATCGGGAATCGGGCTCGATAGTTAATCTAATATTGTATATGTTTCGGGTTTAATCCCAAGCAAAACCCGAGCCCGAGTCCTAGTTAAATATCCCGCGCGTCACATTAAATGCGTAGGGATATATATATATAGATATTTTCCTTTTGAAAATATCTATTCTCATAAATCTCATTTCTATCAAAAATCTTTTCTCTTTTCTCTCTCATTTCTCTCTCTAAACAATCTTCTCTTTTCTAGTTTCTTGATTGAATCGTGTTATGAAGTGTTAATCGGGATCCTACAATTGGCATCAGAGCTACGTGTGGATTCGTGGTTGATTCGTGTGGTAAAACAAGCTCAAATTCGTGGCTTATATTGTGACAAAAAACCCCACGGTTCAAAAAATTTTTAGGCTACTTGTTGGTTTAATCTTGTTCATCACTTGTTCTAGCACATCAAAGGTAAAGAGTGCTTCAAATTTCGTGTGTTAAACAAGCTCCTAGCTCGAAATATAAGCTTTTAAAGCTTAGTGTTCTTCGTGGAGGGTTGCTCAATATTGGACAATTTACAAGGTAATACGAGTTAAGGTGTGTTTAAACTTGATATACACACTTAGTATTGCATGTTAGAGCTTTGGTTCGTGGCTTAAACGCTTATTTGAGTGATTTTGAAAAAATCGAGCTTGGTGTTCATAATGGCGGTTTGGTAAGATAAGGGACAAGATCCACGATTTAAGGAAATAGTCAACGGCGGTTTGTTGACCAAAACAGCGAGTTGCCAAAAACAGCGAGTTGCCAAAAACAGCGAGTTGCCAAAAACAGCGAGTTGCCAAAAACAGCGAGTTGCCAAAAACAGCGAGTTGCCAAAAACAGCGAGTTGCCAAAAACAGCGAGTTGCCAAAAACAGCGAGTTGCTAACGGCGAGTTGCTAACGGCGAGTTGCTAAAACGGCGAGTATGCCTAAACGGGGGCGAGTTCTAATGGGGGGCAGCGGTTTTGCTAAGAATTTTTTGTGAGAAGAAAAGGGTTTCAGTAAAACGGCCATAACTTTTGATCCGTTAGTCCGTTTTCAGGCTTGTGACCATCCTCAAATCGAAGAGAAAAAACAAGACGGATCACGCTGTAACCCACCCATTAGTTGGTTAAAGGATTTTTCAATGCCCAAAAAGCTCATTTTACCATGATTATTGACATTTTTATCATATTTTTGAATTTTGTGTTTTAGACTTTTTTGATCTAGCACACTGACCCATCTGTATATTTTAGCCCCGTTTACAGTTTGGTGAGCCTATTAAACAAACACTTTAACCTAGCCAAAAATTATCTATTTTTAAAGACAATTAAATCATTGCTGCTGACTTCGAATCAAAAACATTCACGGTTACTAGTGATCTGTAAAATCCCGTTAATTCATTATCGGTTTTGATCATAGACGAGTAAAATCCCGTGAACGTGAATTGCATACAACCACAACTTCAATCACATCATATCCACTTAAGATCCAACAAAATCTTTCACACTTCATATTTCATAACTATTCATTCATCATGTAACGTCCAGTTAACACATCCCCGCAACAATAGCCAAATGCACAACAATATCATGCAGCTGTTCAAAAGATCGTCCTACCGATGCTTCTGGACCAGGAAATATTTCCTCATGGCATTCGCGTTTTCTACGATACCTAGACACTAAATCGAATGGTGGAAATATCTGAGGAAGTGCATCTTTGTGAGGTCCAAAATGTCTTACAAACGTACTCATTGCAGCAGTTGAAGCATCAGAGAACATTCTACCATTTAGCTGCACATGAAAAGCTGAGACAATACACAAGCATAAACAGCAGAGACAAACTTAACTTTCAAGCTGAAAAGGAAGCTATTTTCTTGATTTTTGACTGGTATTGGGGATGAAATTTACTCAACTGTTTTGATGCATAGCAACACATCTAAGAATGTGGAACTCGCCATTGAGAGGCTACAACATGTTAATCGTTGAATGGTTACACAAGAATTAAAGAAAAAACCCCCCCAATGCTAATCTGGGGAATTTGGAAGTTTACTTCGCTGAATGGAGAAATCATGGATTCTTATTACTCACGGGGTTTTTAAAACTTATGAAGAGTTGACAAGGAACAACTTGCAAGTTTCAACAATTGCCAGTGCATGTTTCAATTTTCCTTCAACACCTTCAACCAGAATTCGGTCAAGATTTGCAGACTAATGTCAAGTCAGAAAAGAGGGAAATAGGACAAATCTCCAATATCACAGGCGGTTTGACGTTCTAAAGCAGTTTCAAAACGAATGTTAAATGATACCGTTCTGAGAGATTATGCCAGAAGTGCAAATCCTTTCGCACTTCTTGCGGCTGCTCAACCATATTCACGATAACTACTATCAGGCACCAAACCGTCAAAGATCAATGCACCATCAATACATGCAATCCTTCTTACCACATCACACGACCAAGTGCTGACCTACCAGACACAAATGTAAAGAGATCGCCAAACCAGTTACTCCTCCAATATGAGTCCGTGTTCTGAGAAGACACGTGGATCCAGAACACGCCATCGTACGGGATAAGAATACGAAAAAGAACTTTGGCACTCTCCTTGCTAAGTATTTCAAGAAGCAGTACAAACCTAAACAACAACAAACTTGAACTGTCTTCAACACTAGGAAAACAAGACGAAGATACTACAACCAAGGTATAACAACGACAATCAGTCAGGGCAGTTTGGGAATCAAAGGACAATGACAGTTGTTGGGGCTAAGGAAACGGTAGCAGTCCGGTAGTTCCTCAAATGGATACAGTGCTTAAACTGCAAGGGAGTTGGACACTATGCCGGAGGGAATTCAGGAAGCCAAAGCGGTTATATACTAGCAGTATTATGTACACAAGGAGAAATGAATGATGGTGCAAAACGAAAGCTGAACAAGGTGTTCCACTTCCAAGCTGAGCAAGCTGATTGGCTAGAATACACGGATGAAGAGATTGATGAACAAGAATTGGAAGCACATTACAGTTACATGGCAAAGATTCAGGAGGTCTCACCTGAAGAAATCAGTTCTACTAGTCAGCCATTGAACAGGTACAAAACCACATGACGAAAATGATTGTGTTTGCCAATATGAAAGACATTCTGAGCAACCTGAATCATTAACGACACATATCTTTTGGAGAAGGCATGACAGCAATTCCATTCCTATTCATCAAAATATATGTACTAATGAATAATCAGGTTGATCAAAATGCGGCTGAATGTGTTGATGAGCGTGCTGCACTTGCTAATTTGACTCTTGATACAGAGGAAAACAAAACGGTATTAAAGCAATTAAAGAAAGCAAACGCATCATTGACTCAAGAATTGGAAGAGTGCAAAACTAACCTTGATTGAGACTAGTAGGGCTCTGGGGAACACTAGCAGTCAGGATAGTTTTGTCTGATTGTCACTTCAGACCCAAACCATAACCGAAGCTTGGAGAAGTACAACGGCCCTTAATGATCTAACGAGTGATTATAAAATACTTCAAACAAAGTTAAATGAAACTCTAGGACTATTAGCTCTTAAAGACATTGACATAAAAGAGGGTTTAAAAACTAAAACCTATGAAATTTTCAGTTGTCAATCAGAAACACGACGAGCTAGTCAAAAAGAGTCTGTTAACTAGGTCACTATTTAAGGTCAACTCAAAGAGAAAAGTAAGGTTATTTATCTATTTAAAGGTTAAAAAAGGAAAAGACATTGACCCACTAAGATTGAAATGGACAAACAAATAAAGTTTTTAAATGAAATTCTTTATAAACGCAATCAGTCAATTCAGACCATTAACATGTTAGCACCCAAATGCTCAACGTATAATGGTAGATCAACCTTTGCTAATCCAAAGTACCTCAAGAAAGCTCAATCTAAAAAGCCTCGTTTTATAGAATCCCATATATACTTCTGATCCCCTGCAAACAGATTTTGGGCCCCAATGGGGAGAGAACCAGTACTCTGAAAAAGAGAGTATATCAACACATGGATAAAGATAAAGTGAAACCATAATGATACACATATCAAAACAGTACATTATGAAACTATTCAAACCACCATCCAAAACCAATCTTGAGACATTGGCGCACGCTAAAGAAATTAGGAAGACATATGTGGATAAAAAACGTTTGTTAGGACAAAACCAAACATTGCAAAAAACGTTGGCTTCTACCCATGTCTAAAAATCCCTTATGTAAAAAGGTAGACTACTTTATAACGAATGACAAACAACTTCAATCATTTTAGAAACAATTTTGTGAGCGCGGCGCGCGCGCGGAGAGTGTACGCGCGAGCCGAGCTAAGTTGAATATCCTAACCCAACGCAAGAGTATTGAAGTTGTTGAAATCAAAATTCTTATTAATGCCTCTTTCAGAACAAAACTAAACTAGAACATTAATTGTTTTTGTTCATGAACTAAAAAGGAAATGAATGACGATTTGGAGATACGTTAATTTCCATTAAAAGGAGCTGACAGAACTTGAATCAGAAAAGGCTGGATTTTTTTCAAACATATATGATCTACTTCTCGAAGAGTGTTACTAAAGATGTTACAATTCATATTTGCAATTCTCTGTCCTGATTTAAATGCTAATACTGAATTACAATGCTTGTATTTTTATAAAGTCCAAGGAATGTGAATGTCTTGCACAAAGCATTTTGAAAAAAACTGAATCTGTTGATCAAAGAAGTTCATAATAAGCTTTTTGAAGGGTTTTTTTCTAAACTTGAAAAAACAAACTCAATTTCCTAACATTCTTTAACAACATTGTAAAGAACAGATTAAAAAACAAACACCTGTTTTGCAAAGAAAGTGCTTCAAATGTATTTCCGAAAAGAACGGAACAATATCATGAAATACAAGATTTGAAAGCTTCAAATGCAAAACAAGAACATGGTGAAAAAAGATTAAAAGAAACTCATATTCTGTTAACAAAGGGAAAGTCTGTGAAACTCAGTTTGATAAACCATCCGTTGTACGAGCAAACCAAACGCTCAACCGATTCCAAAACCATCAGTTTTAGGAAAACCGACTCCTTTTCAAATTCTCCTGAAATGAAATTTTCTAACGAAACAATCGTAATAAAACTTATGTGTCGGATGGTTTGTTTAAACCAGTCACTCAACAGAATTTGCCTCGGAATAGAAACCAAGCGGTTTCGATAACACAAATATGCTTAAACCAGGAACGTTTAGAATTGCCTCCAAACCACATCCACAAACTAAACACCACTTTAGTTGCCTCTGCTTCTAGGAATACTAAACCTCACAGTGGTCTAAATATTCAGGAGTAAATCACACTACAGTGTTAGCAGACCACAAAGCTTAGTGTCTATCAAGTTAAAGAAAGTATCGTGCAAACATAGTCATTGAAGTATTTCAAAAAAGAAGGAAAGTAGAATACCATCATAGATTTCTGAGTATTTCCAAGAAGAACAAGAGTCTTAACTGCAAATGTAAAGACAGGTCAAAAACTCCACAACTTCGAAAGAAAATGTTGTTTGGTGCTGAATGTGGAACATTTGTGTTTTAATTCTAATCATGATGCTTTGTGTTTCTCTGATACTTGAAAGACGGAATCTAGAACTAAGAAGCCTAATAATGCATATTAGAGCTAGTAAACCCAAAGAAAAGCAAAACAAATCTGTTGCAACATCCCATAAGAATACAGTTGCATCAGATAACCGACTAATTCCGAAAACCAGAGTTACTATAACAGAGTTTTTGAATAAGAATACCAATCAGAAAGGAAATGTGGATAGCTAAGAGATGTCAATCACGTCTATACAAGGACACAAAAGCAGCTAGGACCAAAAAGATATGGATGCTAAGATTAGGAAATGCTGATGAATCAACAGTATTATGTCCCTACTATAGACATTGTCTCTAGGAATAACTAATGCCTTTGAAGATATCAAATTCTTAGGATCCAATTTGTCCAATGTTTTCCCAATCGTCCTCTAATTCCTCCTGTATATTGTACAACTCATTCCTATTCATGTTACTCTGGATGCACAAAGCACATGAAGGGCAAATCTCAAGCTTTTGTGTAATATATGGTGGAGAAACTTCTGGGTACCTTGTTCGTTTTGGGGGAAATGATCAGTTTTGCATCCAATTCTGGTTATGGGAGATTTGAATCAAGAAATTGACGATCAAACGGGTTTATTACGTCGAAAAGGCCTCAATTCACAAATCTTTTCTCGGTTGGTCATTCGTTATTCTGATTGGAGGTTGCTGTATAATGGAAATCTACTTTATTTTTTTGTGAGAGATACTCAGGGAAACCAATTTACTAACGGTAGTCCGTAGGATCTGATCTCGTACACAATAATCTCTCAGAAACAACTTCATCAACTCCAATCTATTTCATGGCTAAAGCTTCACCAACTCAAGCATGGTTATGGCATCGAAGGCTTTCTCATCTTAACTTCGATTACATCACCTTACTCTCAAAGAAAGAAGTTGTGAATGGCTTACCTAAGTTAAATATAGAAATATGTCAATGATCAAACTTGTTTCGTCTTGTAAATAGTAAAGCAAAGAGAAGTTCATTCAAGACAAAAGCAGTTCCTATTCCAAAGGAAGGCTAAATTGCTTCACAAATGGACTTTATGTGGTCTAATGCCGAGTTGCAAGCATAAATGGGAAGAAGTATATTCTGGGATTGTTGATGAACTATTCCAAGAAACACATTGACTCTTTTTCTTTCTACATTCCAAGGAAGAAAACACCACGATCCAAGGATGAAACACCAGAAGTTCTCAAAGACTTTCTCATGATGATTCAACACAATCTTCAAGCTCAAGTTATTACAGTCCGTACTGACATAGGCACGGAATTCTTAAACTAGACACTTCATGCTTATTTCAAAGAAGAAGGCGTTGAACATCAAACTTCCACTCCTCGAATACCTGAACAGAACGGCGTTGTCGAAAGACGAAACCGTACTCTTGTTGAGGCTGCTCGAACGATGCTTTCAGCTTCTAAGCTTCCATTATCATTTTGGGCTGAAGCAGTTGCAACCGCATGCTATACTCAAAGCAGATCAATCATCATATCGACTTATGGAAAGATGGCGTATCACATCATTAATGACAGGAAACCTTCAATAAAACATCTTCACATCTTTGGTTGCATTTGTTACATAACTAGAGATGGGGAAAATCTGGATAAGATGAAAGAAAAAGGGGATCCATGTGTCATGGTGGGATATTCTACTCAGTCGAAGGGATATCGTGTTTACAACAAGAGAACACGCTTAATAGTTGAGTCCATTCATATCAAGTTTGATGAAATCAAAGAAATGATGTCTGATCACAACAGTTCAGACCTCGCACCACAACGACAAGAGATGTCTGTTGAAAATGTCTCTTCAGGCCTCGTTCCTCAAGGACAAAAGGCGTCAGATTATGACAACTCTGACCCCGTGCCCCCAAGACAAAATGTTGTTCCTACAGCAGAGAAGACAGATTCGTCACAACAAGGGTTGGAATTTCTCTTCAGTCCTTTACTTGAAGAATATTACAATCCAACACACGGTCTCGCTGAGGAAAACAACAATGATCAAGCACCGAATGCATCCATTTCAAGAAGCTGAATTTATCAATCCTTTTTGTACACGGGTACAAGAACTGGTGATCTTCCTCACGGCAACATTGATAATACCGATGTGCATTCATTTCAACCACAAAGTAATGATTACCGATGGACCAGAGATCATCCATTAGAACAAGTTTGTGAAAATCCAACCAGAAATCCAACCATGCCAGTTCAAACAAGACGACAGCTTGCCGCAAATCCTGAAATGTGTATGTTCGTGCTCACGGTGAGTATTGTTGAACCGAAGAACATTAAGGAGGCAATGGCTGATTTTTCATGGATCGAAGCAATGCATGATGAACTTCATCAGTTCAACAGACAAAACGTCTGGGAACTCGTCGACAAACCATTTAGCAAGATGGTTATTAAGCTAAAGTGGTTATGGAAGAACAAAAAGGATGAAGATCAGACTGTAATTCGCAACAAAGCACGACTTGTTGCTAAAGGTTATGCTCAGGAAGAGGGTATTGATTTTGAAGAATCATTTGCTTCAGTTGCTCGCTTGGAAGCAGTTCGGATTTTTGTTGCCCACGCAGCACACAAGTCTTTTCTAATCTATCAGATGGACGTGAAAACGGTATTTCTTAATGGTCCACTGAAGAAGAGGTTTACGTTGCTCAGCCGGAAGGGTTCATTGATCCAGATCAAACTTCCTGATGTCCAAAGGCTTTTCTAAAGGTATAATTGACCCAACTTTATTCAAGATAAAATACGGGGAGGATATTCTACTTGTGCAAATTTACGTTGATGACATAATTTTT
>BQNB010164504.1:0-14325 GCA_026074375.1 Tanacetum coccineum
TATGATATGTCTGTAAGCTTTAATAATAAAAGTCTTATAGTAATATACGTAATATCATTTATATATACGTATATCAATCATGTAAGCACTTAGTACCCTACTAATGCTAAAACAATGCACGTCATGCAAGCATATATGTGCTAGATGTAAACAAGTAATGCATGTATGTCCCTCGCAAATCCCATTTGTGAAAACAGTGTTTGAAAATGGTTATAGTCCAGACAAAACTTTTAACCTGGTTCTCTATAACCTTGGCTCTGATACCAATCTGTAACACCCTCAAATCTGAGCACACAGCGAAATGTTTGAATATCCAAGGGCGTTACCTTATGGATCAATAGCACAAGATCTGAGAATGACTATTAAATGTGTCGTTTGAAAAAAAGATAAATTGGATTAACAAAATACTTGTTTGTTACATAAGCCTATGGCTTCAAATTGTTCAACAATATAAATAAAGATTCCGGTTTATAACAATTTTCCCAAAATGTAATAAGACCCCAAATCTTAAGTGTTGACTCTTCAATTATTGATTTCCAATGTATCATCGCACCTCATGCCTTATTAGCCTAAAAAACATGCTTAAAATGTCAACATAAAGTTGGTGAATTCATAGGTTTATGTAAATGAATAGTAGGACCGCAAGATTTTCAAGTGTATGATTAAGCAACAAATGCAAACATCATAAAAGGTGATTACGTTTTCCTAATCTCATAACACTGAAGCTCGACATATGTGAATGCAAATATATTTGCCAACAAGTGTCCGTGAATGATGTGCTAACCCTGTAACATCCTAAATTCGACATGGTATGCGTTCGTTCCCGGTGATAGCTAGTCACCCGAACGGGGATTGTCAATCCCTAATAGGTCAATCCCAAATAGAACTATTTATAACATTTACGCTCACAACCTAGTGATTGACAGTTTATGATAAAGGGCTCAGTGGGTTATCGCTACTTAGGCAAACACGTAATCATAGTATAAAATGTACACTTGCATCCAATTTGTAAAACAAAGCATGTTCTCACCCCAAGGATGTAAATCATTTAAATAATTGTAAAACATGGGGCTATGAACTCACCTTAGTAAATAGTCCTCTGAAAATGATAATAGATATCCAAGTATGAATCACACCGTCAAATACCTAAGTAAATACGGCCAATCTATAAATTTAGGCTAAAGACTCAATGTATAAACTACAATAAATTGCTAGTCTATATATACTGTTATCACTTGTGTGGTGGTGTACGTGTTTAATGTATTTGAAATTTGTTAATGGCTCTTAGAAAGGTGTACGATTTCACACGTTCCAGTATATATATATAAATGTTATTAATAAATATTCGTATTTATTAAATCGGAGGTTTACTTGTATAATATCCGAATATAATTTGTCCGATTCGCTGAGTGTTTATAAAATCACCTTTGTTTATAAATTACCCTTGAGTTTTATGTAATTACAAAACAGCCCCCTTCAGTTTATGAAAATGTAACATTTACACTTTAGACTCCTAAGTCTCCAAAATTACACTTTTAGTCCTCTAACTTTACAATGTTGCACTTTAGGTCCTATAATGTTTGAAACAGTCCCCTTAAGTTCCAGGAATGACAGAACAGTCCCTCAATTTACTAAAATAGTGAATTGGCAGTTTTAAACCCTCAAGTTTCTAAATTGACACATTTAGTCCCTTAACTTGTAAAAATCGCATTTTAACTCCAATTAAGTTCTAATAAGTGACATTAGATTTCATTAAGCTTCAATAAGCCATATAAGCTATCCCGGCTTATAAATAAGCTCGGGAGAGCTTATTTTGGCTTAATAGACCTTATTGGGCCCGTTAAGGTCCAATAAGTATTTTAGAGTTTCGATTAAGCTTTAAAAAGCACTAAACACATGTTAAGCTCATTTAAGCAACACAACTCAGTTTGGCTTATTAATAAGCTCGGATGAGCTTATTTTGAGCTTATTGGGCTCGTTGGCCCAACAACCTTTACCGAAAGTTAGTACCAAGGTCCATTAAGGTTTTCTTAGTGATTCTAACTTATTTTCCTTTCTTAAATAGCTTATTAGGGTCTGATTAAGTTTTCGTATCCATGGGGCTTATTTAATAAGCAATTTATCTAGTAGTTAAGCTTATTGGGTTCGATATAAGCCCGATAGGGTTTTAAAGGTTTGGGGCTGGATACCTTTGGGTCCGTTAGCTTGTCTAAGGTTATGAGGAAACCTATGAGCTGTTTAAGCTCACAAATAAGCCGTCCTAGCTTATTTGTGACTTATGGGCCTTGTGGCTCACGAAAATAGGCCGTGAAGCCCATTTAAGATTCGTTTGGGTTTTAAAGGGTATAAGGGCCTATATAAGTTTTCAATAAGTTCATCGAACTATAAATAAGCTCATAGAGCTTATGAATAATATGTGGGCCCCCGAGTTAGCTTATTGGGCCTGCTTGGTTTTGTTCCGTGGGCTCTCGGACTAATTTGGCCCATTATAGGTTTGTTTAAGGTATGCTTGTTATGTTTCAAGTCTTATAAGCCTTCTAGTCTAACAATAAGCTCAAATGAGCTTATAATAAGCTACGGGTCCCACCCTTTTGGCTCGTTACTCTTTTAGCAACATGTAGGTTTCGAAATAACTAGCCGTAGTACTATATGTCGTGTATTTATCTTATGTACACGTCGCGTTTTACATGCAAGCGTTTAGACGTGTCATGTATATGTTCCCAAGCCATCGTGTCATGTTTATAACGCAAGTTTACGTACGATTTATAAAAATTTCGTGCGTGTGGGATTAATGTTTACGTTGATGTTCTTAATCGTGTCTAACGTACATGTTTATGACTTTTCTTGTCATTTACTCATTTTGTATTTGTTCTTTAACGTTTCCATCACCACACAAGATTTAGTACGTGTATAAACCCTTCGTTTATACGTACGGTTCGTAGTTACAATACACGAGCAAATGTTAACGTGTCCTTCGTGTAGTAACGTGACCTATTGACTAGCAAATAAGGAAGACATGCATGATATGATTTGTACAAGTTTAAATGTAACTTACAAAAGGTCCTAAGACTTGTTTCGAGTGTGCGCGAGCTAAGTGACCAATCACGTATGCGAGACACGACCCAAATGATAAATTAAAGCTCCAAGCTTAGTGTACAACCAACCCTTAGCTCGTAAATTTCCTTGGCCTAGTTATGTAAACCTTTATTGTGTTTTCTTGGTTCGAATGAGGTAAATGGGTAAGTTGTGTGCGGTTTAAGACCCGACGCAAAGAGAGTGTATGTGTTTAAGTGTTTGTGTTTGTAAGAGTGTAATATGGTGAGACTATGTGAGTATTTATAGGCATATGAGCTAGTTACTTACCTCCTAGTCCTAAACCAACCAAACCGTGCCCTTAACAAGGTGGTTTTGTAGTTTTTAGTTAGTCACACATTGTATTTAGCTAAACCACTAAGTACAACTCTTAATTACTCAATGTATGTACAAGATTTGCTAGTGATTTGGAAATCTTATGGATTTTGTTGTTGATTTGATGCTAGCCGGCTATACAAAGGAAAAGAGAGGCCAAATGGTTATTAACCATTGTGTAATGGATTAGTGGGAGACATTGAGGACTAATATTAATTAGTGGAAGTTTGTACATGTACTTAAGGATCTAAGGAAGATTTCTAGGTGTGTTTATGCTTTGGACGTGGGTTTTCAAGGAGTAGGAGGTTAGCTAACTAGGGACATGTTGTACAACCTTAATTAAAACTTTGATGTACATGTACTTAGTGTAAGTCACAAGGATTATTCTAGTTGTCTTGGTCCCAAAATTAAGCTATAGTGGGTTGTATACACAAGATTGATTAAATTTTGTGTTAAGGTTTTAAAAATGGGTATTGGTTTGAGTCTAGGTAAGTCTAGGTGTTTCCGAGGCGTGTCCAAATGTATTTTATTGCGAAACGTAACCTTTTTACGTGACCAATAAAAATAAACTACGCAAAGTTAATAATTATCGTCTTAATAATTATATATTACTTGCTGGATGTAAACCTTAATTTATTTGATGACCGTTTACATTAAACGATTATTTCTAGTCTACGCGATTTAACTTAAGAGTAGATATTAAAAGTAGACGCGTATCGGACCAAAATAAATGGTGACGAATAATAGATGTCGTATAATGACCTAAAATTTGAGAAATGTTACATTAAACAAGCACCCAAAGCTTGGTATGATAGATTAAAAGCTTTCCTTATTAAACATGAATATAAAATAGGAATGGTAGATAACACTCTTTTTACTAAGAAGAAAAGCTCAAATCTCATCATTGTTCAAATATATGTCGATGACATTATATTTGGATCGACTTATCAAGACATGTGTAATGAATTTGGCAAAATCATGCATGACGAGTTTGAGATGAGCATGATGGGTGAACTTAACTTCTTCCTTGGATTACAAATAAAATAAATAAAAGATGGTATCTTCTTTAATTAATCTATATATATTCAAGAAATGCTTAATAAATTTGGTCTAGAAGATTCTAAACCAATGAAAACCCCCATGTCCTCCGATACTAAACTCACGAAAGTTGAATGAGTGTCAGTCGGTAGTTAGTACACAAGCTTTCGAGCTATGATCGGTAGTTTACTTATACCTAAGGTCAAGTAGGCGCCTGATATTCATGTTTAGTGTTCGTCCTTTGTGCCCGCTGCAAGGGATCCCAAACCATACCTTGAAGCGGTTAAGCGTGTCTTTCGTACATTATTAAAAAGGGCACACGCACTTAAGATTATGGTATCCTAAGGGGACCTGCATAGAAACCGTTTAGTATATGCCGACTCTGATCATGCGGGAGATTATGTGGATCGTAAGAGCACTAGTGGTATTGTTACGTTCGTCTATGTGAGATGGTGTTTGACATCTTGGTTCTCGAAGAATAACAAACTCGCTCATGCTATATCCAAACCGAAGCCGATACGTAAGCACGGAAGGGCATGTCAACAAGCACTATGGATGAAAACAAGGCTATCTTTGACTATGACGTACGACTCGATTGTCGTTCCGATCATATGCGACAACAAAACGGCTGCGATTGACTTAGCAAAAACGCCCTGCTGGTGCAACATTCTCCGTACCAAACACATTGATATTCGTCAACACTTTCTATCGTGTTAATGTTCAGAAAGAAATGAGATATCTTCAATCGAAAAGGGGCATTCGTCGACAATATTGCCGACATTCTTACTAAACCCCTTAAACGTGAATCGTTTAACTATCTTACGTCTTGTTTAGGAATGATGGAACACATTCCATAAATCACTGTAGTCCGCTTCTCTTTCTTCTGTCTCAATTCTAGTCCGTGCTCTATTCCGTGTCGTGACAACTTAAATACTTCATCCGATGTACCTTAAGCATCTTTAATTGGTGAAATGCAAATTAAAATGTCACTCCTCTTTGTAAAAAATTTCGTTAAAAACTTAGTCCAAAACCCTTTACTAAGGGTGGCCCCCATAGCATAGGCGGCCCCCCAATATATTTGGGACCGTCAAACATTATGGGACCGCCATTAGCAGACCCCCTTATTTTACACATAGTCAAAAAAAATTCAAACCACAAAAACAAACACCCCCCCCTTCGTGTTGCTGTAACACCCTCAAATCTGAGTATGCAGCGGAATGTTGAATATCCGAAGGCGTTACATTATTGGGTCAAATAGGCACAAGTTCAAGAGAACGACTACTTACGTGTCGTTTGATATAGATACATTGGATTAACAATATACTTGTTTGTTTTGTTTTACATACTGCTCCATGACTTTCAAATATTCATCAAAATAGAATAAACGATTCCCGATTTATAACAAATTTTCCCCTCAAAGGGTAATAAAGTCCCCAAATCTTAAGTGTTGACTCTCTCAATTATGTCTCCCAATGGAAACATCGTACTCGTGCTTATGACCTGGAAAAACATAGCTTTAAAACGTCAAAATAAAGTTGGTGACTTCATAGGTTTCGTATATAATGATGGTAGGTCTTGGGTAGGATCCGCAGATTTCAAGTGTATGCATTAAGCACAAATGCAAAAATCATAAAGTAATACGTTTCCTAAGCTATGACACCGAGCTCGACATATATGGATGCAATTTTAATTGCCAACAGGTGTCCGGTGAATGATGTGCTAACCAGCAACATCCCAGATTCGACATGTGTGCGTTCGTTCCCTGTGATAGCTAGTCACCCGAACGGGGATAGGGATTGTCAATCCCTAAATAGATCTATACATATACATTCAGCGCCCAATACAATGTATATTCCAATCACAGCTATGCAATTAACAGTTCATGATCATGGATCATAAAGGGTTTTTGGTAACTTAGGCAAAACGTAATCATGGCATAAAATGTACACTTGCGTCCAGTTTGTAAAACAAAGCATGTTCTCACCCCAAGGATGTAAATCATTTAAATAATTGTAAAGCATGGGGCTATGAACTCACCTTAGCCGGTAGTTCTCTGAATGATAATAAATATCCAAGTAAGCAGTGGATCACACCGTCAAGTACCTAAGTAAGTACGGTCAAGTCTTAGTTTACACATTTAAACTAACGACTCTTTGTATAAACTAAATCCCATTTTTTAAGTTTAGTAATATTCCGTTATGATTGTGCGATGTTGCACAAGGTTAGTGCATTTATAATTTCGATGGTTCTCGAGAATACGTGAATGAAATCATTTGAAATCATTATATTAATAAATATATTTATTTATTAACTTGTTATTAAACCCGTTCGATGTCCGAATATCTTATGGTTCGACCGACGTGTTAAGTGTTTTATTCATTTCACTTTTGTTTCACAAACGTACCCGTAGGTTTTTAGTTGTCACCTTTTAGTCCCTAGGTTTATAAGTAATAACATTTACACTTCAAACCTTCTAGTTGCAAGAATGTCATAACTAGTCCTTTAACTTTCGGGATTTTACAACTTAGGTCCTTATGGTTTTAAATTAGTCTCTAATGTTTCAGGATGTACAGGAATGGTCCCTGGAGTTATTGTCAATTCGAAAAATAACAAACTAACCCTTCAAGTTTCGAAATTTACGTTTTTAGTCCCTTGACTTGCGAAAATAGTATATTAGCTCTAAATAACATTCAACAAGTGTCATTTCTCGTTATTAAGTTCAATTAAGTTATAAAAATTGTTTCGACTAAAAAATAAGCTTATTGGGCTTATTTTTGGCTTAACGGGCCTTATTGGGCCCGTTAAGGTCCGTTTAGCTTTTTAGAGGCCCGTTATAGTTTTAATAAGTCTAAATGTCGTTAATAAGCTCACGTGGGGCTGTTAAGCTTAAAATAAGCTCGGTGAGCTTATTGAAGCTTATTTCGAGCTTATTGGGCTTATGGGCCCAATAACTTAACCCGATAAGGGTCTTAATGGTTCCTTAGGCATTTTAGCTTATTCCCCTTTTGTTTCAACTTAGCTTAACCTGTTTCGTTTTCAGCTTATTTAAATAAATAAAGTTAATAAGCTCTTTTTATTGGGCCGATTTTGTTCGTTATGGGCCGATAGGGATTTAGGGTTGTTTTTTGGGTCATTGGGTCCGTTAAGCATATAAGTTCCATAAGCACTTGGAGGTCAGTTGGTATGGGGGGGGTGTGGTGGGGGGGACTTATTTAGCTTATTCGATAAGCTAATAAGCCTATCGTTGGGCCTATTGGGCTCGGTAGAAACTCGGTAAGGGCTCTCGTGATTCGGTCTCAATTCTCTTTGGTCCAATAGCGTTTCCTAGGATTTTTATAAGACTTGTGGGTTGTTCAAGCTCCCCAATAAGCTGTGGGAGCTTATTAAGGCTTATGGGCTCGCATTGGGCTCGGTGGTCCATGACTACTTCGTTTCTATTCCCTTTCATTTAGAAAACGGTTTAAAAGGGCTCGACACCAAGATTAGCTTTCGTTTGACATTTTTAGACGTGGACACGACACATGCAAACGTCCTACATTCATTATAGTTCGTTCCTAATTCGAACTAACGTACCACATGAAAATGTTTACGTGAATAACTTGTTAAATTCGATTAAGACTTCATGTTACCACTTAGGAGTTTTCCTTAGCTTGTTTTAAGTGTAAATCTAAGTCTTTTTACGCACAAATCGTTTTCTAGGCACCACACGACTTGCATTATTCGATGTCTATACAAAATTAAACGATATTCGACATATAAATGAAACATACGCGACATATATAACTAGTCTTATATTAAATCGACATAAGTAGAATCATTTAGACTTACAAGGGTCCTAGCTTTGTAGTTGACAAGTCTTGGACGTGTAGAGTGCTAATCCGATGTATACCCGATCGACTTAACCCAATGTACGCCAACCCTCACTTCGTGCACTTCCTTATACACTTGTATAGGACCCTTCGTGTCGTTTGTAGGTTCGAACAAGGTGATGAGGGTGTTCGTCGTGGTTTATGACCCGAATAAGGGAGAGAGTGAATGCTTTAAGTGTTTATGAGTTAGAGAAGGGTTTAAGTGTATGTGTGAGAGTATATTTATAGGAAATAAGCTAGTTACATTCTCTTAGTTCTAAACATAACCAAACCGTGCCCTTAGGAAGTGGTTTTGTGAAGTTTTAGTTAGCCACACATAGTATTTAGCTAAACCACTAAGTACATGCATTAATGAGCTAAAGATGTACAAGATTTGCTAGATTATGGAAATCTTATGAGTTTGTGTTCTTTTCTTGTTAGTTCGCGGCACAAGGAGGTCCAAAACAAAGCAATGGGTTTTTACCCAATGTGTCAAGCATCATTAGGGGACCATTAGGACACAAATTAATTACCTAGTATATGTACATGTACCTTTTAGGATCATTAGGGAGATTTTGCTAGCTAATGTATCACCAAGGACGATTTGCTTATGGATTACTTGTCCAATTTCGGCATTAAAGTGATATAAGCACAAGACTTGATTAAATTTCGACTTTAGGTTTTCAAAGTGGGTATTGGTTTGAGTCTAGGTAAGTCTAGGTATTTCCGGGGTACGACTAAATATATTTTATCGCGAAACGTAACCCTTTTACGTGACCAATAAAAATAAAATGCGCAAAGTACGTAATTATTCTCAAAATAATTATTCCTTACTTGGTTGATGTAAACCTTAATTTATTTGGTGATCGTTTACATTCATTGATTATTTCTAGTCTACGCGGTTTAGCTTAAAAGTAAATATTAAAAGTAAACGCGTATCGGACTAAAATAAATAGTGATCATTAATATAGTCGTACAATGACAAGGAAAATGAGAAATGTTACAGTTGCCATTGACGAACTTGACCAAAACCACTCAAACTCAAAATCACCTATTAAAACATAAATTGAAGATAAAATCAACACTTACAATCATTCACAACATCTTAAAGATCATCAATTGTAAGTCATTTAATCTATTTTCTTTTAATTTGAGTCTAGGGTTCATGATGAACACCAAAAATTAAAATTGGGGATTTTTGATTTTTCTTTCAATTTCATACAATTAGGACTACTAGGATACAATGTATAACTAATATGCTTCCCATAGACATAGAATTTGCATATATTAGTGAGCTTATAGAAAAATTGATTTTGAACCAAAACCCCAGTTTTATTTTCAAATCACTCACGTTAGGAACAAAATAAAATTGTTGTTAAAACGTTTTCAAACATATGCATAATGATCTCATGAACAAATTTCGAGATACATAATACATATGTATTTTTTGACTTGTTTGGTTGAGCAAAATCAAATTAAGGAGCGTTTGGGTTAACTCTTAGGATTTTATATTTAGGTCGAGTTAATCGTTACTCCACATTTGTCACATTTAGACACACACTAGAAGCAATATGCATAACCAACTAAAAGTGAAACGGTAATAAAATGTGATTTTGCTTTTGTTTTAGGAAATCATGCCTCGTAAGTCATCCGAAGATCACAAAAATACAAGAGCCTACATACCAATAATATCACATGAATACCGTACACCTATAAAAGAAAAACTAAGAAATCTTGAAAGCCGTTACATTCATGAGGGTCGGGTGGTTTTTGACAACTTTGCGGATCTAAATTATGTTCGGTCTATGTTCAGTTTTGTCGAGTTTGAGTGTCTCCTTGAAATTAGTGACCAAATCTGTCCTCAATTCATTCTTGAGTTTTATAGTCAATATCAAATCAATTATTCCGATGAAGGTGAAATGTTCATCGAATTTGTGATCCAAAACCAATTCTTTTCTTACTCTCTTGAAGAATTTGCTCAAATTCTTGACATACCTTGCGAGGGTGCCTGCGTCTTTACGGACAAATGGTCACTTGACGAGTTGGCATATGGTGTCCCTACGGATGGTCCATATCAAACCAACCCTCCTTCTCCTGATGACATCATTTCGTCTATTCGAATTGATAGAGAAGGTTAAGTCTGTCGCATCCGTCATGAGGAAGAAATTGATGTTCTTGAATATCAAGTTCTAACTCATGAAATTGAGCCAACCCTAGATCCTTTGGAAGAAATTATTTGGGAAAATATCTTTTATTTGGGGGTAATCAGGATCATGTTCCCGCGTGTCTTTGTTACATGCTCTACTGTGTTGTACACTCCGAAAAGTTTAACCTTGCCTATTTTATGGCAAAGCGAATGGAGTGGGTCACTAAACAAAAGCGGTTGATCTTACCCTATGGTATGTTATTGACCCGTTTGTTTAATGTCATCATGAATGACAATCCTGAATTAAACAATGAGTCTTATGTCTTGTACGATCGTGTCATGAATCCTTTTGCCGCTCAACAAGAGCGAAAGCCTAGAAAGGATCGTGGCACGAGAAGAGGTCGTCACTCCACTTCTTCTTCTTCCGCCTTTGACCAACCATCTTCTTCTCATCTCAACGATGATGATGATGACGGAAATGGCGAAGGGACCTCGCGTGTAAGCACTCCTTCCCCCATTCGTTATGTCAATTCTTTAACCAATCAAGTTCCTCAAGTTTTTCAAAACCCACCTAATATTGACCCTTACTTGGAACCATTTTACACTTGTCAAACCAAAATCATCAACCATCAAGTTCAATTACGAGATGAGCAGCATGGTGGAGTAAGGTCAATCAGAAAAAGTCTCAAAAGGTTGTGGAGAAACATAAAAAAGTGAGCTATGAGGGAAATTACTTTATGACATTATTATTATATTATTTACAAATCTATTATGCTTAAGTATTCAAACTTAAACTACTTATTAGTAACTTAGTACGAAGTACGGGCAACATTACTTGTCTTGGATGATCATTTATATTTATCATCCTAAACTCATACTTGCATGCACCCTAATACGCTTTGGCTACTGTTATATTATGCATGCTTATAAAATTGTCAATTTGCCTACATATGATTTCTTGATTGAGCTTAGGATGTTTAGTATTATAACCTTGATTGTTAAGTATTAGATGATTCATGATGAATTGGAATTGACTACAAAAGGGAAAAATAGGAAACTGTCTCTATACAGGATTTACAGAAAATCAGAAGAAACTGGAAAAATTTCCTGTCTCCAGAGAACGGCCCCCATAACTACTGGGCGGCCCCCTAATATATATGGGACCGCCAGGTATTTATGGGACCGCCATCAGAAGTCACGGAATTTTCACTGTGGCTCCTGATTTTCTGTGCAGTTGACTATTCTTTCTTAGACCCAGCTAAACCTTCTGCATTTTACTAAACCACTTTTGGAATCCAAAAACTCAACTCTCATGCTTTTCCACTTTGATCTTTTCCTCCCTAATTAAATAAGTCATCCTCCCCACTTCTATCATCATCTTCATCTTCCTCACACATTTACTATGAATTCCACCTAATGCTTCCTCATCTAATCCCTTCCACGAAAATCAACTCACCATATTCCCCGCTGGACAACTATTTTCCAACATATCTAGTGATGAAGATATAACCACCACACCTTCTCCTACAACAACTTCTTCATCTCCAACTCCTCCAAATGCACCATCAAACACCACATCCACTAATCAAACATCATCAAGTCAAGAGAACACATCCTCTTCCTTTCACTCAAAACTTTAAATTTCACCACCATCTTTACATGAACCAACTTCTCCTCATAATTTGAACCCTTTTCTTGACAACATTTTGGATGTTCCTTCTATACCTCTAAACCCTCAACCGCTTCAAAGTCATCATTCTTTGGATATCACACTCTCTTTGGTCACAATCCACTCCTATTGATCATTCATGAACTCTATTCACCACCATCTCCACCACTAAATCAAAACCTCCTATCATGGGCCATCCTTTTTTCTACAACTATCATGACTATCATGGGTCAACTTGCATATATTGCTCTCACAACCGAAACATTTTCTTCACTTTAAGAGATGAGATGAACATCATGTTTGCTCATCTTAAATATCTTCTCACTACCGCAATCACCTCCCACTTTTCACCTCTACCTTAAAAAATCTTCAAATGTTTTCATAAACGTGCCACCTCAAAATCTTTTGCTCAAAAGTCATCTCTTGTAAATCATGAATCATCTAGGACTTATCTCCTTTGTACAAAAGTTACAACTATTGAAAGATTAAGACTGCTGAAAGAGTTTCTATTGTTAAAAGAGGATGGATAAAGACAGAAGAAAGGATAAAGATTGCTTGAAGATCAAGATTACTTACGTGATAAGTATGAGTTATTTATAAAATAGATCTTAGAGAATATTCTAAGTTTTAGGAATATATTGTAATCCCATTAGGACTCCTTAGTATATAAAAGGAGGTCCTAGGGTATCGAGTTCTATGTACCAAAAATGAGTCATTCATAGAATTGTTATAGCTTCAAGGTTTTGTAACCCTAATACTAGTTAGAGTATTCGTATTAATATATTGAAGCTTTGTTTGTTGATCTGTGTGTTCATTAGAATTACAGTTCTGTTGCATAATCTTCTTATGATCAAAGATTAAATTTTGCATAGTCTTTGATATATTTTACAAAGTTTCTATCATAGTTGTGTAGGATTTATGTTGCATAACTAAACCTTACACAAGCTAAGGAATTCAAGATCCATTCAAGTGGGATCAACAAGTGGTATAAGAGCTTGTTGCTTTAAGAAACTTTGCTAAGTAGACATGGATCAATGTTAATACAAATAATGTCTAAAAACGTTATTTATATTTTTCGACCTCTCAACGTTTTGATAATAACAAAATGTAAAAACGTATACGATAAAATTAAACATTTACAAATTATTAATCGTAAAATTCCATTTCTAAGATTAGTGATCACTTAAGGTAAGAAAATATTTTTCTCTCATCCATTACATTTTTATAAAAGATTTTCACAAAACTAATTATACAAAATATTTTTTAGTTAAAAGAAAAGTTTTATTAAAAACTTAAAATTTGAAATTCAAATTTCCCCCAAAACAGAAGTTTCTACACCAGATACAACCCCTTTTTGGGACCGCCACCAGTGACCGTTAATTTCTCCTGTCTATAAATACTGGTCCACCCCTTGCTGAAAATCATTCCTCTTTGCATGAAATTTTTCAGTCTCTTCTTTCTCTCTCTAAAACTTCTTTCTCTCACTAAATATCTTGATCACTAACATACTTAGATCTTGTTTCCAGTGATCTTATCTTATCTTCTTCATCTCATTTTTCCTCTCTATCAAGTGAAAGAGAAGAACACTTGTATTCGCAAAGAAATGAAGTGTTGATTAGTGATCTCTCCTCTCTTCTTCTAAGTTCCAAATCTCTATTGTAATTATCTTGTGTATTTATGTGATTCGGATATTGTGTAGATCCGATAGTGTAGATCTTGTGAGTGTGTATATCTTGTGAAGTGGTAGATTGGTTCTAGCTAAGATTAGGACTCGACATTTAGCTTAGTGTCAGAAAATAACGTAAGCGACATGTAAACGGTTTTCTCCGCCTAAAGGGAGCTTGTTGACATAGTGAAATCTCAAGTAGAATACTCAGGGAGTGGAGTATGGAGAAGAGGAGCTTCGTAGCCGAACCACTATAAAATATTGGCATCTTGGTTTGATTGTTCATTTCCTTATCTCTTTACTTATTATTCCTATTGTTATTTAAGCATAGTTTAGATAGTAATTATTTGTTCATATTGTTGGTTGATTAAACATACAACTCGAATCTAAACATTTTTTAAAGCAAACTTTTAAAACGAAAAAGAACCTGTAAACTATTCAACCCCCCTTCTAGTTTCCACAGTTTTTATAAGTTTTAACATAATTAAATTATTACAAGTCCACTAATTTAATTATTACAACATCTTTTGTATATTTTATGTCCTCTAAT
>BQNB010164505.1:0-14325 GCA_026074375.1 Tanacetum coccineum
TTTTAAAGGGTAACTGAATTACACTAATGCTTAAAAAGACTTAAATAAAAATTAAACTAAAAAGGTGTAACATGGTGCTGCTTGGTCTCTCTTCTTTTATAGCAGCTTAAAACCTTTCTGGCTGTGTTGGGATGAGCTTGTTGTGAGAGTGCAACAATCCCCAAGCAATCCTAGCCCTTGGTTTGTTCTTGACTTCATCTCACCATTGAAAGGGTTCGTTGGGTTGAGTGTTCTGTTAGGGGAGGGGGTTATAGGGTCAATGGGTTTGTGGGAAAGGGTGAGAGTGAGCTGGGATTGTACTTAGGGAGGTGGTTTGGAGCTGAAACAGTGGGGAGAGGTGGTATGGATTTTGGCGGGTACGGTTTGTTGGTTGCAGGATTTTAAAAGAAAAGATTGAAGATGATGCAACACTAGTCCTCCATCTCTTTCTCTCTTTCTATTTCTTTTTAAAGCCCAAGTTTAGTTATAACAAGTTTTAGAAAGTGGCAGCTTAAGTCCCTCCGTTTTTATAACAAAAGAAATAAAGAAAGGTTTGGTTAATTACAATTTCAGCCCTTGTGTTTGTTTAAACTTTTTTTCTTTTATAAAACCTATTTTAAAAATGACAATTTTAGTCCCTAAGGTTTATAAAAAGGATTAATGGGCTTTTGTTGGGCTTGGGCTTGTATTGGGCCCACTGGGTTTGGGTTTGTATTGGGCCCACTGGGTTTGGTTATTGGGCTTTTTCAAGCCCAATAAGGTTATGAAGTGGGTTTTGTGTGTACAATGGCTGAGATTGGCTGTAACTGGGCTAGGATTGGGCCTTCAAAGTCTTCACAGTCTTTGTCAATTGCACACAAATGGGCTGTTGTAATTGATTGAGGGCCCATTTGGTCTTCACAGTCTTCATAAATATACTATTGGGCTTTCCCGGCCCATCAGATGGGTTAAGATTGCATCCAATAGTATTCTTCAGTTCTGGCTCCGGTTTGACTGCTGATTCTTCTGTATTGACTCTGACTTTGACATTTTTGGACTTTGGCCTTGATTTTGCACAGTCTTTTCCATTCCATGCTCAGTTTTGTCATTTTGGCTTGGTTTTCTGTCTTTTTGATGATATCCACTTCCTGCACAATACAAATGCAAAACAAACATATATTTGGCAGTTTTTGTCTGTTTTTTGTCATTTAAGCTCGTTTTTAGAGGTAAAAGATATGTGTAATTAAGCACTTATCAGTGATCCTCCTTAGTAGCCATTGGATCTAATATTGACAAGATAATCTAATTATGAGGCAAGCTAGGTCCAAACCACCCGTAACTAGATATTGTGTTACGCCGTAAAGTTTTCCTTGATCTTCGTACTTGCTTAATTTATGTTACGGTGTAACCATTTTTGGTGTTACGCCATAACATTCTTCAGAATTTACACTTTAAGTCCCTTTTCCCTTGTTTCTTGTCACTTTCCTGCATTTCACCTAAAAACTACAAAACAATAGAAAATCTCTCATTTTCTAGTGTTAGTGAAACATTTGCAGGTAATATAGGGGGTATTTTGCCATCAAAAAAGTATTAAATATTTGATGTTATCAAATATCCCCCCACTTGACTTCTGCTTGCCCTCTTGTAGAACCTGTTAGAACATTTTATAAAAAGATTTCTCGAGGATAATTTCAAGAAATAAATCTATAAAACACTTATGCTAGAAAACATCAGAGCCGAACACCTCAGGAAAAGGGAATTAAAAGTCTCTCAACTCTCTACTAGTCTAAGTGTTTTATTTTCAGGGTGATCGCTCAATTGCACAATCATAGCATGTATTCTATCATAAGCTTGGAAAGTACACAAATCTGCACCAATTAGAATTAGGGTCTAAATAATTCTCAAAGGCAACAAGGGTAATATGATTTTATAGGGTGATTAAGGGGTTGGGATAGACATGGGATACAAATTTAATGGTTGTTAATTAAAACACAAAACGAATAGTCTAAAGTAATCTAAGGTTGTCATAACTAGTCACTATCTATCCATGGGTCTAGGAGTTTAAGTATGAAATATGATCTTCAATAATAGGCTACTAGCTCTATTCTTCATGAGTATTGAAATGACTTGGTGTAATAATGGGCTACTAGCTCTATTTTACTAAGATGTCTTGGTGCAATAATGGGCTACTAGCTCTATTTTTTTATTTTTTTATTTTGCACCATCTTTACATTTTTGGCACATGGGTGGCTTTTGGTTGCACCCTCTTTTCTTCATTTTCTTCACAATATGAAAATGTTACAGGAGTTTATATCTTTAATTATTGCCCCTGCAACATTTGATATTATACGCATATCCCCCACTTGAGATAAACAATGTCAAAAGTGGTGATATAGGGGGGGTCTTTATAGATTATAACTGATTGGTCTTTCATGAATGCATATAATTCTCGTTCCCATTCCCCCTGAACCATGGACTTAAGTAACCAGATATTTCAACACAAATAAAATTAAGACTACAGGGTAGGCTAAGGTGAAATGGTGTAACGAAACATATAGAGTAGGGTGAAAACATAGATTGGTTTAACAAGGGTGATCTAGGGGTATCTTGCACTAATAATAAGTGCAACAAAAGTGTTTATCATGGGAGGCCGACAAGTCAGTGTAACAAGTCGATAAACACACACATATAGGCTATTTGGGTGATTTCCTAAGTGTTGCCTTCTTGAACTATCTATTCCTGCTAATCAATTAGGTCTCAAAATGATGTACATGCCAAGTTCTAAAGTCTACAATACTACCGGCACACTCAATATTTTGGTGGATTTTTGAGTAATATTAGCAAATGAAATAATTATGCGTAAATCTCACCAAGTTAATAAAGGGTATGTCGAGTGGCAAAGATTAATTCTAGTTATTTAAGAAAAATTTGTCAAAAATTTTAAAATTGGCATAATTTTCAAAGAAAACTAGAAAATCGAAGGCAAAACATACGTCAAGTATTAATTCTACTCCCATCCCCCCACTTGATTTGTACAATGTCCCTATTGTACATTAAGGAAATGAAATAAAAAGGAAAGAGTAGAATTAAGACAAGAAACTCCCTGAGCATTGCTTTGAAATTTGAAATTTGGCAGAAATCTTTAGATTATTTCTGTCTTCCCGCAAGCTCTTTATCCCCTGTGATCACAAAACAAACCAAAGCATAAAATCGTTCTACAAGAATTATGAAGTGTACAAGAAATACAAACCTAACTCACTTTCGTAGGAATCACGGTTGCATTTAGCATATGCAACAAGCCTTTTAAACCACTTGGTGGCCTAGTGACACGAGTTTATCTCGCGAGGGCTTCAGAGAACACCCATAAAAGTCCATTTACGTATACAAAGGTTTGAGCATGTTAAAACTTAAATTTTTAAGGCTTGAAGAAGGAGGTTACGGCTTAACCTTATTAATATTTTAAGTATACAATCGTAATCAAGTGTACAATTTTTAAGTTATAAGTGTTACGACTAACCCTGAAATGGTTTACGTCGTAACTGCAGTGGTTACGGCATAAACTAAAGTTGTTACGCCATAACTGCTGCAAATTAAGCAAAGTTACCACATGATTATGAGTCAAGCCGGTCTCGATAATTGCCTCCTAGCTTCTAGATTCTACAAAACAAAGTAAGAAACACGCAAACCAACTAATGCAAAAAGGAAATTTCATTAAATAAAGGACGGGTTGTCTCCCGACAAGCACTTTTGTTTATTAAAGAGTCTTTAAATTAGACTCATGCTTATTTTACGTTTTAACAAAGTATATTGTTTTGTTAATCTCGTTTATCTCGTGTCCATGATACTTTTTTAGCCTATGTCCATTTACCTTAAACCGAACTCCGCTTTTACCTAACACTTCGACTGTTCCATACGAATAAACTTTGCTTACTGTATATGGTCCATACCATCTGGTTCTAAGTTTCCCTGGAAAAAGTTTTAATCTTGAATTGAAGACTAATACCTCTTCCCCTTCTTGAAACTCCTTATCCATAATTTTAGAATCGTGCCAATGTTTAGTCCTTTCTTTATATGCTCATGAATGCTCATAAGCATCAGTCCAAAATTCATCAAGTTGATTTAATTGAAGGAATCTATGTTTTCCCGCAGCATCTAAGTTAAAATTTACGTTTTTAGGGCCCAATATGCCTTGTGTACAAGGTCGATTGGCAATGGCATGCCTTTCCGTAAAACATCTTAATGTGTACTACCAAAAGGTGTTTTATAAGCTGTCCGTAAATGCCCATAAAGTGCTCATCCCATTTTAATCTGCCCATTCTTTCTGTTTCATTAACTGTTCTTTCCAGGAATTCGCTTATTGCTCTAAATAGTATTTTTCGTTGTCCACTAGTTTGGGGATGATACGGAGTAGCAAGTCTATGTGTTACTCCATATTTTTCTTTAAGTGTTTTTTCGAGGAGGGAATTACAAAAATGTGCTCCACGATCGCTAATTAGAGCCATCGGTACTCCAAATCTAGAAAATTTTTTTTCCAGGAATTTCACTACTACACGTGCATCATTAGTAGGTAGGGCTTCGGCCTCGACCCATTTTGAAACGTAATCGACAGCTACAAGAATATATTTATTTTTTCTTGAGCAGGGAAAGGGTCCCATGAAGTCAATCCCTCAGATGTCAAAGACCTCACTGACAAGAATGTTGGTTAAGGGCATTTGGTTTCGTGAGGAAATATTTCCTGCCCGTTGATAAGCATCACACCCTTGAACATATTTTGCCGCATCCTTAAAAATGGTTGGCTAATAGAATCCAGATTCAAAGATCTTTCATGTGATAATATCTGCCCCGTAATGACCTTTCGTAGGTCCCTTGTGGTAATATTCCAAGATTTCGTGTAATTCTCTACCGAAAACACACCTTCTTATAATTCCGTCAGGACATGATTTGAAGAGTATGGGTCGTCCCATATGTATTTCCGTACATCGTTCAAGATTTTTTTTCTTAAATAATAAGTCAGATGCTGAGGAACCATCTTAGAGACGAGGAAATTCGCATAATTTGCGTACCACGGGTCGGTTCCAGTATTCTTTAGTTTAACAACCATGAGGTGTTCGTCGGGAAAATTATCTTGTATGGTATCTTCGTTTAATTCCTCCAAACCCGGATTTTAGATTCTAAAGATGGTAGCAACCTATGTTTTTCGAGTCCTTTTATATCCTTTAAATTTGATAGTAGAATTCCTGAAGAATTACAGACCCACCTATTATCTAGGTTTAGCATCCTTTTACTGAGAGATATTTAAGGGCTGAAGATCAGTAGTAAACCACCATTTTAGACATTATTAAATAGGACCTAAATTTGTCGAATGCGTATACTACTGCTAATAGTTCCTTTTCAGTAGTGGCATAATGTTCTTGAGCATTGTTCATAGTTTTACTTGTATAATAAATTAGGCGGAATTTTTTCTCAATCCGTTGTCCTAGAACAGCTCCAACGGCATAGTCGCTGGCGTCACACATTAACTCAAAATCTAAATCCCAATTAGCGGCAATGATCACCGGAGCAATGATAAGTTTATCCCGAAGTATGTCAAATGATTTTATGCATTCGTCTAAAAAGTCAAATTTGGCGTCTTTCATCAACAACTGAGTCATAGGTCGAGCTATTTTAGAAAAATCCTTAATGAATCTTCTATAGAACCCAACATGTCCTAAAAAGCTTCGTAACGAGTTTGACATGGTTGCGGTAAGGTAAACTAGCGATCACATCAACTTTAGCTTTATCAACTTCTATTCCTGCTTTTGATATTTTATGTCCTAAAACAATTCCTTCTTTGACCATAAAATGGCATTTTTCCCAATTGAGAACTAGGTTTGTTTCTTAACATTTTTGATAAATTGCTAAGATAAGTTCCGAAAGAATTTCTAAACACAGAAAAGTCATCCATGAATACCTCCATAAAATCTTTACACATGTCATGGAAGATTGCTGTCATGCATCGGTGAAATGTGGCAGGAGCGTTACATAACCCGAAAGGCATTCTTCTGTAGCAACATGCCATAGGGACAATTAAAGGTTGGTCTTTACCGGTCTTTGGTGCCAATGGAATTTGGAAATATCTAGAGAATCCATCTAGAAAGCAATAGTATTCATTCCCCGATAGTCGTTCTAACATTTGATCAATGAAAGGTAAGGGGAAATGGTCTTTTCTTGTTGCATTGTTAAGTCATCTGTAATCAATACATACCCTCCATCCTATGACTGTTCGTGTTGGAATAAGTTCATTATCTTTGTTGGCAATCACAGGTTCCTCCCTTCTTAGGAACCACATGAATTGGGCTTACCCAAGGATTATCTGAAATGGCATAGATTAGTCCTGCGTCAAGAAGCTTTAAAATTTCGGTTTTTATGATGTTTTTGACTTTAGGATTTAATCTACGTTGAGGTTGCACGGTGGGTTTGAAATTTTCTTCCATCAAAATTTTATGTTACAGAAAGTGGGACTGATTCCTTTAATATCTGAGATTTTCCATGCCAGGGCTTTTTTTATTTTGGTAGGACTTCTAAAACTAATCCTTTTATGCCTGGTCATATAATAATGAAGAGATGATGACAGGTAATTCGCGATTGTTGTCCAGAAAAGCATATTCTAAGTGGGAGGGGAGTTCTTTGAGTTTTGGGGTAGGTTTTTTCTTCGGGTCATAGAATTTTTTTAGCGACGAGAAGCAGGTTATTAACAATCTTCAGGAATTGCAAGCATAAAAAAATGAAGATGGTCAAGAATGGTTTCAATTGAATTTTCGTAGTTTTGAGGAAGAATTTCTTTAATATTGTCGACGACCGAAAGGTTAATTATGTCCGCAGAATGGCAGGTGTCCTCATCAAACGGGGGGAAATCTTATAGATTTTTCTAAATCAGAGGTGATGATTTCATCCCCTACTTCGAATGATATCTTTTTATTAAAAACATCAATCATGGCATGTGCTGTGGCCAAAAATGGTCTTCCTAGAATAATGGGAATTCTATGGTCCTCTTCCATATCAAGTATTACAAAGTCGACTGGGAAAACAAATTTGTCGATCTTTACCACGACATTTTCCGCAATCCATTTTGGAAACTGAGTGGTTTTATTTGCAAGCTCTATACACATCCGTGTGGGTTTAAGATCACCTAGGTTAAGTCGTAGAAACATCGAGTATGGCATCAGGCTTATGCTAGCCCCCAAATCAGCCAAGGCCTTTGTAATTCCACTTTGTCCTGTTATACAGGGTATAGTGAAACCTCCTGGGTCCTTTTCTTTGGGAGGGACTTTGTTCAGAATGACCGTAGAGCATTGTTCATTTAATATAATTTTAGATGCTTCGCTTCCCTTTTTTGAAAAAAGATCCTTCATGAACTTGGCGTATTTTGGCATTTGTTCATTGGCCTCTATAAAGGGGATATTGATGTGAAGTTCTTGGAGGTTCCCAAGGAATTTTTGGAACTGTTCTTTCTCCTTTTCCTTTTTAGTGCTATTATGTGTTTGTTCAGGGGTTATTTTCTCTGTGGTAGGGATATGTTCGGTGGTAATGTTTTGTGGGTCGTTGCTATCCTCAAGGGGATTTTTAGGAGGTTGGTAGTTTAACCCACTGCGAGTGGTAATAACGCGAGCTAATCCTCTTGGATTTGTTTCAGTAAAGCTTGGAAGAGTACCAACCCCCCTCCCGTGTATTGATTCAGAAATTCGGCCGAGGTTCTTTTCAATAGTTTTAATAGCAGAAGCCTGATTTTTGAATGTCCTGTCGTAATTCCTTTTAATTCACCAAAAAAAAATTCTCGCTCTTCTTTTGCATCCAATGAGCTTCTTTAATGAAGGAGCTTATAGTTTCTTCCAGAAAGAATCCCTTCAGACAATAGAGTTTTGTACGGGTGTTGCACCATTCGTACTTCCTCGTTAAGAACATTAATGTTGTGTTCGAAATCGTTGATATGTTTGAGCACCTTGTCAAAATCATTTTTCTTGTATTCTTCTTCTTTATACCAGGAGAGAGAGAGAGTTTTGACAATTCATCGATGGCCTCAATTCCGGCGGCTGGTTTCATCCTTGGGATAGGTCCCTTGAAATCTGCTTTTTTTTCTAGTTCCGGGGTCTAGCCCTTGGTAGAAAATATGTAGTTGTTCGTACTCATTGATTTTATGCTCTGGACAGTTATAAAGCATATCGTTGAACCGTTCCCATGCAAGATGTAAGGGTTCGTTGCATTCTTGCCCAAAATTTCTGATAGCCTTAGTTTGTCTGATAATTTGGGAAAGCGGGCGGTATCTGCTTAGAAAAGTGGTTTTCAGGAGGTCCTAGGTTGTAACGGATCCTGCTGACAACCAGTTTATCCATAGTCTGGCTTTTTCTTTCAACGTAAAAGGGAATGCCAAGAGCATTACCTGGTCTCTTGATACTCTAGGAGCTGGAAGAGGTTGACAATAGATGTGATACTTGAGATATGTTCGAGGGGGTTTTCGTCATTGTTTCCAAGGAACATATTATCCTTTAATTCGTCAATGCATTAACCCCAGAATTCGAACTTAATATTTTCTTCAAATAAAGGTCTGACAACTCTAGGTCCGCTGTCATCTCTTACCCTAGTTAGGTATTCGTTGACAGTTGATTCTAGTTGTTTTGTATTACTCATGTTAAAACTAATGATTCTTAGCTCCCCGGCAGCGGCGCCAAAAACTTAATGCGTATTTCATTTTAAAATATATTTTTTTACCAAGTTTTAAATTTATAAAACTCGACCTATCTAACAACGCACTAACGGGCAGAGAACCTGATCGTGGGTAGTATAGAATGGTAAATCTGAGGTCGTCCCAAGAGCTAAGTTGTAATTAGTTTAAATTTGAAATGTCACGTTTTAAAAATGGTTTTTTTTGAATTGATTTGAAATAAATAACAATAAAATAAATAACTAAAAATTAAAATTGTTGGAAACATGCTAACCTAGTTACTTCATTACTATCATTATGAAAACGTATTCCTGTGCAATGTTAAACTATGGTTTCATTTGCGGTTTCTAAGGTCCATAGACTTGAATATGCATATGCAGTCTATCATATAATCCATGCGATTCCGAATCAGTCATAAATCATCTGGGAGGTAGGTTATCCAGGTTGCAGTGATTAATCCCAACTATTCCTAAAACAAATCTAATAATCTATAAAGATTATTAACTCTCTTTGAAAGAGTTCCTGTGCTTTTTAAGTATATAAAGTGATAAGTGCGGTGACCGGTTAGTTCCTACACCAGGTAAGGAGTTAGTGATCCTCCCTAGTACCCATTGGATCCCATATTGACAAGATAATCTAATTATGGGGCAAGCTAGGTCCAAACCACCCGTACTACCAAAACCTAGGGTTACACGATAGTCAAGAAATATCTAATGAAACCATAATCTAACAGGAAACAAACATCATAACAATAGTAAATACATAACTAGGCCAGCACTTTAGGTGCTTAGTTGCTTATGGTAACGGAAACATAGCAAGAAATAGAAGAAATCTTAAAATTGAAAACTCATAATTCTTACAATATTCATATTTGAACAATTAAATACAAAAGTAAGTAAAGTATGATCTCATTTGGACTCCAGGTGGAATTCTTTGAAGGCTGGAAGCCTTTGTCCCCTATCTAATTGGCTGTGGAGGAAGTGATTTTAGAATAGCTTGAATGAGGCCTCTATTTACAGGTATCGAACCTGTTACGGCGCAACCAATAAAGGTGTTACGTCGTAACCTTCTTACACGGCATTCTATAATTAACCAGCTGTTACTGCGTAACCAGATATGGTGTTATGCCGTAACCTTCAAACAATGTCTATAAGTACGTGATCTTCATTCCATATTTGTAGATTCTCTTGGTTACGGCGTAATTAGATAATGTGTTACGCCGTAACTATAACTTTGACAAGATTTCCTTCCAAATATATGGTTACGGCGTAACTAGATATGGTGTTACGCCATAAAGTCTTTCTTGATCTTCGTACTTGCTTAATTTATGTTACGGTGTAACCATTTTTGGTGTTGCGCCATAACATTCTTCAGAATTTACACTTTAAGTCCTTTTTCCCTTGTTTCTTGTCACTTTCCTGTATTTCACCTGAAAACTACAAAATAATAGAAAATCTCTCATTTTTGAGTGTTAGTGAAACATTTGCAGGTAATATAGGGGTTATTTTGCCACCAAAAAGTATTAAATATTTGATGTTATCAATATCCACTTCAAGGTGATAATCATAACATGAGCTGGAGGAGGTACAAGCTCCCAAACTTTAAGACATTCAAACTCATTGAGTTCTTCTTGCATGGCTTCAATCTAGCAGGATTCCGTTAATGCTTCTTTATAACTCTTTAGTTCAACGGAAGAAAGGAAAGCATCAAAATACAAGAACCGGGCTTCAGTTTGTAGTTGATGTCTAGTGGAGACCTGTATAGAAGGATCATCAATTACATTATCAATCGGATGATCTTTGGTCCATTTACTGTTATGTTTAGATGGTTGATTTACTAAGTGCACATTATTTAGAATAACAACCTAAGAAGAAGATTATTTAGAACTTGGTTCTGGAATTGGAAGATCAAATTAGGGATCATTATCCATGTGTGCAACTTCAATATCATGATCTGCTTCTTCAACATTAGGAGGAAAAACTAGAGATGGTGATTCATGAGGAGTTTGTGAAGTACTTAGTGATGGTGCATCTTGATCAACTGAAGTTGAGGAAGGTGTACCGGTTGAAACAACAGGTTCTGGAGCAACAACTTCTGGAATTGGATGATCAACACATGGTAGAGGATTGAAGTATTCATCAAACAATGGTTGAAACAGTGTATCCCATTCAATCCTTGTTAGTGGTATAAAATTTGATGGAGAAGAAGGTTGTGGCACGAGTCCTAAGTGTTTCAGGAGTCATTTCATGAAGTGCAGGTCCTGAACTGCTTTGTTCAGAAGCCATCGCTGTCAGCTCATCAAAGTCAACATGTATTGTTTCCATAATTCGTCTGGTGCGTCTGTTATATATCCAGTAAGCTTTCTTTGCATGAGCATATCAAATGAAAATACCAACATCAGCTTTAGCTTTTAGCTTGCCAGATCTTTAATATCATTAGTTGGATAACATAGTGCACCAAATACATGAAGACATAATAGATCTAGTTTTCTGTCATGTAGGAGCTCATATGGTGTTTTTTCGTGATAAAGACGTATTAGGGAACCGTTCTGGATGTAACAAGTTGTGTAACTGCTTCTGCCCATAAACATAATGGTGCTTTAGCATAAATCAACATGGTACGAGCAGCCTCTACTAAGGTCCGGTTTTGTCTTTCGACAATGTCATTCTGTTGTAGAGTACGCACCACGGATGTTTCATGAGAGATACCAAAATCTTAAAAATAGCTACGTAGAGTTTTATTAACAAATTCTGTTCCATTATCTATGTGAATATTCCTAACAGTTGCATTTAGGCAAACTTGTATCATTTTTAGAAATTTGATGACGAACTCAGGAGCTTCATCTTTCGATCTTAAGAACTTAACCCATGTAAACCAAGAATAATCATCAACAATTACTAGAATATACTTCTTCCCATTAATACTTTCGACACGCATTGGCCCACAGAGATCCATATGCAACAGATAAAATATTTCTTGGTTGGTGTCTTCAGATTTTGGTTTATGAGAGTGTTTCTTGCTTTTTCCTAACGAACATGCAGAACACAAGTGATCTTTTTCAAATTTTAGTTTATGGATACCTCTAACAAGACCTTGTTTAGCCAGTTGATTAATGGTACCAAAGTTTAAGTGAGACAAACATCGGTGCCATAAGCAACACTTAGTCTTAGAAGCCTTTGACAAGAGATAAATTAGAGAAGACTTCATCATATCGCCAATGGACAATGTATACAAATTAGTTCCCCGAGATCCTGTGAGTAGATCAACACCTTCAATATTACGAACAAAATATGTGTGTTTATGAAAAGCTACTTCAAGATCTGAGTCACAAAATTGATCAATAGAGAATAGATTGTTTCCGAGTCCCTCAACATAGTAAACCCTAGAATTGGTAACATTCCTGATCTGATAATCACCGTAACCTAATATCTTAGAAATCTGATCATTACCAAACTTGATGGTACCAAGAAATTTATTGACGAAATTGGTGAGCTAAGAGCGGTTTTCGGTCATATGCTTGGAGCATCCAGAGTCTAAATACTAGAGAACAATTTGGACAACCTGAAATCAATAAGAGAAGAAGATGGAACATTGGAAACAGTAGATCCCCTAGATTGAGTGGGTTCTGAGTTGTTAGAAATCCTGGATTCTATAATCTTATATTTGCTACTCGAACCTACAAATTTTGTTGCTTTGGGTCTCCTACGGTAAACCTTAATTCCTGGAGTTAGTGTAAGAACTGATTTTATAAGATTTTCTTAAGAGGAACTACTTTAGTGGAGGTGAGCCTAGTTAAAGGGCACTTATTTCTAACTATAGTAAAAGTCCATCCTGTAGGTTTATATTTATAACCAATATTAACGTACACTTTACCCGCAAGTTTTCATATTTGCTTCTTATTTTTACGCTTGGCAGGTTTAGATTTAGACAACACATTCACATCATGAACATAATCAAGAACACATTTATCATGATTTGCATCTAACAAACATTCATTATAAATAGCACAAACAGATTTAGAATTCGCATTTAACATAGTGTGTATGACATCAACATTACATTCAATTTTAGAAACATGATTCTTTTTATTAGTGCTAGACTTAACACTCCTAGATTGGTCTTCTACTTTATTTGTCTTGTTGCTACTTGATGATTGTGAGATCCTATTGTTCTTTGTATTGCCTTTAGGATTTTATCCGCTAGCACCACTAGAACAGATTACTCATGTAGAATGGAACAAAGGTTTGTTAGAGTCTTGTGTTTTGTGGGAATAAACCTATTTTGGAGTGTTGCTTGAAGATGTGACAAGGTCAGCAAATCTAACTTTCTTACCCTTGTTCTCTGGTGTAACATCAACTAATTTCTCACTAGGTTTTGTTAAACAAGGGCATGTATCTTTAACATAGACTAACACTTCCTAAATCCTTTAAACATACTTATAGGCCGATTCTAAATTGTTATCTAGAGGACTTAATGCTCTAGCATTTTTGACTATTTCTCGAAGAGTGTCCGCACATTCCCTAGAGTGCTTAATATAGTCTATGTGTGCATCCTTATTTTTCAAGACTTTAGGAGCTAAAGGTTCTAAATCAATCTTGAACATCCTTGTAGCAATAGCAGTGGCATTAGGTTTTGAAACTGCAGTGTTAATCAAATTCTTTCCTTTAAGTTTTCGTAATTCATTTTTTAATGCTGCATTAGCAAAAATATTTTCTTGAATTTGAGCTTTCAAATTTGCATTTTCCATAGACTTTGAATTTAGATTTGCAATTAAATAGTCACACTGTTCTTTTGCATGAACACGTGTCGGTTTAATTGAATCGTAATGTTCTTTGTAAGTCTTTTTCAAATGCTCTTTTTCTTTATGTAACTTCTCATTTTCAGACAGTAATTTTGCCACACTATACTCCAATTCAATGTTTATTGGTTCAATCTCATCAATGTCCTGTTTCACTCTAGCGGGATTAACATTGTCTCTTAAAGAATGAATTATTTCCTTTAATTTGCTTATTACAATGTCCTTTGCTTGTAGCTAAACTTTTAAATCATTTTGTTAAAAATATTCTTGAATTTCAGGATTATTTTGATTAACACATGATTTATCTTTTTGAAAAATTTCTTGATTTAGTTGCATGGCAACTTCAAGAGAAATGCAATGTTTTTCAAGGTTTGAAAACCATTCTGAAAGTTCAATACAGATATCATTCTTTTTGAAAAGCTCAGCTTCAAGTTCCAAACACTTATTACATATATCAACAGACTCATCGTTCTTTTTCTTAGAATCACAAATGACAACAGAATAATTAAACAAATATTCACAATATCTTGAGATATTATTTTATCTAAGAGTCGATCGTTTTTAATCAAAAACTTTTTCTTGTTGAATTTCACAACATTTGCTATCTAAAGAACATTGTTCAACAACTGCTTCCATTTGGGTGAAAACAGTTTGTACTTCAGTAATTTTATCATGAAGACCTTTGATATGTGTTTAATTACACATACCATTTTCCATTTAAAACGAACTTAAAAGAATAAAAACATACCAAAAATACATTGTATTTGTATGTTTGCATTTGTATTGTGCAGGGAACGGATATCTCACAAAAAGGCGAAAAACCAAGCAAAAAGCAACAAAACCGGACACAAGATGGAAAAGTGTGTGAAGG
>BQNB010164506.1:0-12670 GCA_026074375.1 Tanacetum coccineum
GCAAATTATACAAAGATTAATCATCTTTCAGGGGGTTTTGTTTCTCAAACGGAAAAGTCACGTGAAGAGTTGTATTTTTCAAATACTTCTAAAACGACCAATGTTTCTAAATCAATTTCAATACCAAATGAAGAATTTTCCAATGATACTACACCAAGTGTTGCACGAAAATTTCTAAATGATGTAAAAAGTACCATTGTGACTCTTTAACATGTTGTCAAACAAAAAATGACTTTGGATATACATAATTGGTCATCTTCTGCTGACCAATAGATTCACAAAATTGTAAAAGATGAAATTTTCCCTATCGTTAACCAAGTTGACGCTAGAGTGCAAAATTTTGAAATACAATTTCTGAAAGAAGCAGCCAAATTTGTTTGAGACTTCCAATCTCTTGCAAAAGAACCCGATGAATCTCTTGCTAAGCACAAGGCATTGGAATTGGAAATTGAGCATCTCTTGAGAGCAGTTGTCAGTCAAGATATTATGTCTATTGTGCAAAATAATTCTATTGTAGATACATCAAATATCTAAACTAAGCTTGAACGTACGAAAGAACGCTTTGAAAACTGTATCATTAAAAAGGAGAATGAATATGCTAAACTTTGGAATGATTGGTACATAAAGTGTGAAGAATGCAAATATGACAAAATTTCGTACGATAAAGCTTATAATGACATGCAACAAAAGATCGAACGATTGCAAGCTCAGTTGGGAGATCAAAAGGGTAAAAGTAAGGATACTCCATGTGTATCAAATACCCTTGATCCTTTGGCTCAGAAACTAGAAAATGAGGTCGTAGAATTAGAGTTTCAGGTTCGGAATTATGAAAAGGAAAATGCTTATCTTAAGACCACATATAAGAACCTGTTTGACTCTATTAAAGTGACATGGGCTCAAACCAAAGCGATAATTGACTCTTTGCAAGATAAATACATGACACGATATATGAAAATGCTAAGTTGAGAGCTTAGTTATTTGATAAGGTTTCTGAACAAAAGGACACCAACAAAGGTACGAGTGTGAATACTTAGTTTGTAAAGCAATCAATCTTGGGAAAACCACCTTCTTCTTCTAGACCTAAATTGTATGTTGTAACTCCTCTACCTAAATCTACGGCTTTTCCCAAGGTTGGTGAGACAAATGCTTTGTCAAAACCAGTCACTTCAAATTTGGCACCTTCCTCTCATGAATCATCAGTTGTGAACAATGAAAGAGTGATTGCTCCAAGAATCTTTAGGATTAATCCTTTTAAAGCTTCTAAGGTAGACAACTTTGTGTTTAACAAACATGTAAAAGCAAGCGTTAGGACAAAACCGATCATTATTTCACAACCTCATGTCGTCACTAAGGAAGATGTAAATTCAAACAGAAATGGTTTCTCTCCTAATAACGTTGAAAGCACTACTAGGACAAGAATACCACAGCCTAGGAACAATCCTAAGAGTGATAAGGTCCCTTTTAAGTCTAAGAGTAGTTTCCTCTCGAATAAGTTAGAGAAAATAAAAGAAAACCATAGGAGTTTATAGTCTTCTAACAATCCGGACCATACATCATCTGAATGTAATAACATTAAGCTTGCAATTCAAAATGAAAAATATGAGGTTATTTGTACTACATGTAAGCAATGTCTAATTACCGCTAATCATGATGAATGTGTGCTTCAGTATGTGAATGGCATGAACTCTAGAAAGAAAAACTAAAGTGCTAATGTTTCAAAAAGTGCAAATCAAAAGAAGCATAAGCCAAGAGTCTAGAAACCTAAAACAAAAGGGTCCAAAGAAAGACTTGCTTCACCAAAGCCTAGTACACCTAGATCTTGCCTTCGGTGGTCACCAACTGGAAGAATGTTTGACCTTAAAGGAAAGATAATTGCAACCAGTAAATCTGAGTGTCAATCTGACTACTTTAAAGGTGATAATGCATGTACTTTTAACCCTCAGGAACCTATCTGCAAAAGGTTTCCAAATTCAACTTTCTCTATGACAGGTTGTCAAAATTGGTTTGATACTCTGCTAATTCCCTTGCTTTCCGAGTATAAATCAAAGGACAAAGAAACTCATGGAGACAACGAATGTGACAATTGATGTGCTTTTAGAAATGGCTTGTAATCAAATGTCAGATTATAACCCGTTCTTCAGATAAAAGGAAAATGTACGTGTCAGTGCATTTATCCTTAACAATGAAAAGAGAAATCTTTTCAGTGTTGAGCTACTTTCGAATCTTTCAATGTTTGTTAGCTCAAGTCAATGGCTTATGTACACTTCAGTGCATAACCCGAGCTTCAACTAAAAGGGGAGTGTATGCTTCAGTGCGCTTTACCTTAAAAAGAAGAGAAATCTTCTTATTTTCACTTTAGTAGATATGATAGTCATGACGTCAATGATAGAGTTGGAAAGTCTATTCGGTCATTTGTTTGATGAATTATTCAAATGGAGAAAATCAAGTTGTTTCAAAGACTTCCGCTGTTACTACTGCTGATGCATCCGATAAACGTCAACAACAACAAGATTCAACTTCATCTTCTTCAACTCTAGCAACAACTATCACTGCTGATGGAAACTTCGACTTGTAAATATTTTTGATCTTTCTCTTTATTTTGATTTATAAATATTTTTTAAAAAGAAAATACAAAAATATAAAACCAAGAAAAAGAAAATACAAAAATATAAAACCTATAAAAGCAAAATACAAAATCAAAAAATTTCAAAAATACAAAAATAATCTTCTCCGACATGTCTCTCGACAATCGATAACATTTGCGCACCTAGAAATGTTGATTAATATTAACACGGGTGAATAAATGAAGTTCGAGCGAGAGTTTCAAATGCTTTCAAAACATGTCCTTTCATTTTTTTCTCTACGACTTCTAAGTAAATGTCAGCTTAGGACTCGGTCTCCAAAGAAAGGAAAATGTTCATTTATGTACATTTATCCTAAACAACGGGAAGCTCATATCTTCTCGGTCTTGAGCAAAGTCATATAAACATTCAAAGTTTTGAATGCTCAAGAGAAGTTTTAAGGAAAATGATGGTAAATAAGATATATCTCACATATTTTCCTGTTGAGCACAATTTTTCAAGATATTCTCAAAAAGAAATTTTCAAATTCTTTCAAAATTGTGTGCTCAACAAACTCCCACTCCAAGTTTTCAATCTATTCTATAATTGAGGGGGAGTATAATAATATGATTCATTCTGCATGCACTCTTGTTCTCCCCAGACTTTGTTAGGCTCATGTGAATTCCGGACATTAACTTGTTTTTAATTCACTAATTGTCAAAAATTGTAAACACATATGCAATTTTTGAGGGGGAGTATAGTGATTAAAATGTGATCAATACGGATTAATAACGGATACGATCTTCAATCTATAAGTGCGTTCCTAAACCTCGCATGTGCAAAACTCTTTCATAATATGGTGCATATGTGTAGGGGGAGCTTTTTTGGTAACTCTGGAAACACTCTATATGCTAAAATGATTTCTCAAACATGTTGATTGATTTTTTATCAAATGGTTTTATGGATCTTCATGGCAATATCTCAAAGACCGACCAACTGTTATTTCTCAAGGAGTTATAAGGCGGTTAAGGTTAGGTATATTCGTTCCATGATCCAGCCAGAACCGGAGGGATCTACCCAGGAACACTCCATTAGATAGAGTAGAAGTCCTAGGTATGATTGAAAAAAGGAGTAAAGTAAGAATAAAGGAATAGTGCCGACTGAGATGGAGCTAGTACTAGAACAAACCCAACAAGATACCAGTCATGAAGTCTTGGTAAGCACTGAAGGGGTTAAAGAATGAAAAAGAATTGTACGGATAAAGGGTGTAAAAAAGAAGCCCTTCATAACAACCTAGGCAGAAACCGGGTCAATGCATAATTTTATCGGTAATCACAAAAGATGAAATCTGATATGACGACAAGTCAATCATTGGACCTAGTGATGCAATGCACAACCCTCCCTAGCCACTCAAAAATCTCTTAAAAGATTTTTGTTTCATTCTACGGAGATCAACACGTTTCTATCGGCTTTCTCATTTCGAGATCGTTGATATTGAAAAGGTGGCAGTCCGCTCCAGCCTCCGATCACCACTACCAAATGTGTACTTATAAAGCTAAGCAACGAGATCCTCAAAAATCCTCATTAGGAAACAATCCAATATACAATTTAGTACATCATTATACAACATATTGGTATAATTAAGTCTACGCATTATCCTTGTGATTTTGCCAGAACATCAGAGTGATACTTTTAAGTATTCACAGTGAAGATGGAAATCCTTCTTGAGCCAACATCAAACAAGCTCTTGGTAGGTGACTTGCGAGATTCTATATGAATCAAACTTGTGTCAACTGGAAAGAAACGATGGTGCGATTCTATATGAATCAAACTTGTTCCAGTAATAATGAATTGACGACTCAATCAGAAAGATAGTAACTATCTGATTCACTCTTACCGTGTTGTCTGCTTTGAGACGCTCCAGTAACGAGAACGGCTAGTGCAGCTTACGAAACCCTGTCAAGGAGAATTTTTGAATTCTAACCGTGATTCACAAGGCAGTATTTATATTTGATAACGGGGGAACCGTGGTTATTGCAACCGTATTCGACGAAGTGACAAAGACACTTTCGTCCATTAATTTTTATCTCAACCTAACTTGCAGGTTTTTCCTGAACGGTAGCAGCTTCTATTTCATAGACCGTCAAGATTCAAGCCTCATGCTCAATCCACAAAGATTAATACATGATGAAAGCTCAAACTATCAAAGTCTTCCGCAATCTCTGATGAACAAGCACTTCCTCATAAGAACATTTTGTGGTACAAGTAATCATGTTAAAGAAAATGTTGAGGGAGATTGTTAGCAAGCTTTCAAGATCTTGATCATGAGGGTGGAGACACAAGATCGCAAGGCGGCATAAAGATTCAAGGATAAAGATTTAGAGATCTCAGTAGTCAAGACAAATCAAGGCCAAAGACCACGATATCAGTATTTTGTCAAAGAATATCAAGTTAAAGATCAAGATCCAAGATCACACACATGCAAATGGAACTTCAAAAAGAATTCCCAAGAATACAAGGATCCAAGACTCAAGACGTCACAAGAAGGATCCACAATTAAATGACCACCCCGTAGGGGGAGATTGTTAGCCGTGTTTTTTTTATTAAAGTGACAGTCATTAAATATTCCTGAGCCTTTTATAAGAAAAACGTAGTTTATAGGAATTTATTTAAGCTAATTAGGCCTAGTTGTCGGGCTTAAGCCCATTTGTAATAGATCCGGCCCAAAGAAAAGCCTACAAGGCTTGTCTACTCTTGTAACTATATAAAGCCCTCTCTAAGTGTGGAGAGGGTGTTGTTTCTCATTTATTTTCTTAATGCAAGTAACCATCTCTACTTTCTCTCTTTGTCTCTCTCTCTAGTTCTTTCTCTCTCTAAAATCTTTTTTCTTATTTTTGTGTGTTTGGTGATGAAATGATACATCAAACAGTAATAATCACTAAGGATGGATTAGGGTTTTATATTTATAATTAAGTTCTATAATTAATAATGTAATTAATGGGTTTTAAACATTAAAAATCATTTTTACGGTTTAATTAGGGTTTAGATGTGAATGATTAGGGTTTATCATGTTAAATTCGTAACTGAAATATGGGCAGAATTTTAGGTCATCTTGCGAGAGTCATATCTCGGTCATACAAATAGCTTTTATTGATTTTCTTGAGCCTAAAATTATCTACAGAGAGTCTACTTTCCAACCCCATAGGTTTCATGAATTAAAAGTGAGTGGAAGTTAGTCAAATTAATCAAACAAGGTTCGTTGTCAAAACTAAGTTTTTAGGGAAGATTATGAGTTGTGTTTGTAAGGTCATTCATTGGCTTGTTGTAGAATACAAGTGATCATTGATTTATGAGTAGCAAGAACTAGTGAGAGAAAGTGGAAGGAATGATGTATTTTCTAGAGAGAGAAAGTGTAGAAAGAGAAAATGCATTAGTGTAAATGAGAAATACAAACCAACCAACACCCTCTCCAAGGCATGGAGAGGGGTATAAATATGCCAAGTATGGCCGACCATGGGCTTTTCCATAGGCCTTGGGCCATGTTAGCTTACATAACATTATCGTGACTAACTACGGGCTTAGACTATTTAGTATTGGAAGTGACCGAGACTTTTCTTGTTCCTAACAATTCTCCTTTTGTATCATACCTAAGGACTTCTACACTAACTAGTGGATATCCCTGGGCAGATCCCTCCGGTTCTAGCTGGATCATAGGATTTGAATACCTATGCCTAACCGCCTTATAACTTCATAAATTTAAGTACATGGTCTGTCTTTTTGGGTATTCCATCACAATCAAAACCAAAATCATTGAAAAGTTCAATCAAAGTGTTTGATATAAATATCAAAAGATTTACACTTTAAGAGTTTTTCATCATCACTAAAAGCTCCCCCTTAACATGTGCATCGTAATCGTAGTACATGCTAAGTGTGGAGTGCATTGAGTCCATTTTATACAATCACATTTCGATACAAATTAGATAGAGTTTAATCACATTTTCTCCCCTTATCCAAAATGTTAATCCCTTGATATTTTATATATCAATTGATTAAACGTTCGAGGACAAAATGTTACACAATATTTAACTAGAACATTTTAATGCTCCCCCTCAATATTTGAGGGTATCTAAGACAGTGTTGAGTACAATAATTTGAAATTTTTTGAATTTACTAAGAAATTCTTGAAAATTTTGTACTCAAGCACTCCTTATTGTCACCATAAGTCTACACTACTTATAAACAAATTCACAAGTTTAAATTATTCACGAGGAATGACCTTTTAGGATGAGGACATCATATGATAAATCATATGGTCCTTTGCATTAGCTGAAAGTCACCCTCATACGGTCTTTCACCAACAAACTTCTCCAGACTCCGCATGATCCTCCTTGACTTGAGTCTTTTGTCAATCGCCTGAATCATAGCTATTGCACGTTCTCTGTCACTTTGTCTCCAGATTGTCTTTGGCAGATACTCCATCCTTATGCCCTTCAGTCTATCATCAAGAGCAGTCTGAACATCGTCGAGAGTACCATCACTGAACTTGTGTAGTTCATCAAGATACATCAGTCTGTTCTTCTTGTCTTTATTCTGATAAATGAATCCTCTAGGACTGAAGTAAGCTGTATATGGTTCTCGTCATGGGAGATCAGATCTGTATGTACCCGGCTTGGTGATATTGAGCTTCTTTTGATAACTCTCAACACCTAATTGAAAATCTTCAACACGCCTTTGGATAACAATACTTCTTGTAAACATTCAGAGAGTGACACTAAAAGCAATACGTTCTTCAATCTTGAGGTTTGACAGCTTTTCTTGAACAAGAAGAATCAGCATGTCTTCAATGTCTTGTAGCCGAAGCCTTTTGAGGTCGCCTTCCTTGAATGAGTATAGTTTGTCATCGTCTCTGCGAACGGTGATCCAATCCAGATGCTTGTAGCCATGCCATTCGATAATCTGAAGTTTTGTGACCGCAATGATTCATCGTCTTGAATAGACATCTTTTACAAATTCCCTATTAGCCACATATCCATAGAAGTGTTGTCATTTTCGTCCCCAGTGTGAGATTCCCCAAAGAGCATATTTGTCATAGCTAACCGGTACTTTACTCCATATTGAATTAGGGACCAAATCTTCAATCCATTTAATATTTCCATAATTTGTCGTCTTTATCTTCGTCACTAAAGTTGCATACTTCGACTTGAGACACCACCACTAAGATACGCGAGGTCATTGTTGATGAAGTGATCGAAAGGGATAACTTGACGACCTTGAGTGTTGGATATTAATGGTAGAGGCTTCCGCAGATCATGTGGATATTGCTGACCTTCTGGGTTAGTTCAGTCTAACTGTTTAGTTGTTGTTTTGTATACTTCTTCAAAGAAATATTCCAGCTCGACCAAACTTTTTCAAGTGCTTTCATCAGCTCGAATGTTGGACCGGCTAATAATTCAGGTGTTAAAGTGTCAACCTTGAGCCGATTCATCACGAACGCTGAGAAGTCAAGAGGAGTGTCCATTAGCTCATAAAACGATTCTTGAGGGTCTTCTTCCCTAGCCAAGTTGCTTAACCAAGGTTGAACTGGTCCATGATCAGCAGGTAAAGTCTTGTTCCAATCACGATCAAGAGAAGGAATTCTTGTGGGTTTCTAAAACCAATCAGGAGATGGATGGATTTCATCTTCAGGTTGATCGTCATTGACTCCTGATGTGTGGGTTCTTCAAAGTCATCCTCTGTGTGTATTAGTTCCTTTGCCGGAGTAGACTGGCCAGCAGACTGGTGACGAGACTTAGACCCTTTAGTTGACTTACCTGTTGACTTGAATGTCGTCTCTTTTGGTGCACTGGAGGATTCTGGTTCTTTTCCTGTACGCCTTCTCTTGGACCCCCAGTCTATTCTAGCGGAGGGTTCTTGATCATCATCTACCTCATCGCGTCGTCTTTTGATAGTGACAGTATCGCCATAAGCATCCAGGAGATCTTTGTCGGCTGCATACGCATCAACTAAGGCTTTGTAGAGGTTCTTCTGTTCATTAGATCTGTCTATTGATTTGTTACTCTCCATTTTGTCGATAAGTATCTTTTTAAGTTCTAGTTCAAACAGATTAGCTGCGATAGCATGAGTTGACTTGGCTTTATGTGATGATCGAATCAGAACCTCAGACTCAAGTTGCTCATTAACTAGCTTCTTAATTCTCAGGAGGATCTTGGAAACTTCCTTTTTAACTTGAGCAATGACTTGTTCCTTGATGATTGTCTACATGGTTGCATTAAGGTTGTTGAGAACGCTTTCGTTTTGAGTTTGAGCTTCCTCGCGAAGTCTGTCGGACTTGAGTTGAACTGCAACATCCACTGATTCTTTCAGCTTAGAGCCTAGATAGGTGTCAACAATGTTTGGAATCGAGGAGAGAGCTGTAGCATACTGATTAGTCTGCTTGAATTCTAAGAAGTTGGCTTCTAGTCTCTATAGACGATCATCAAACCCGAATAAAGATCTAAAGTTTAGAAGATTAAGAAACGAGGAACTTAGGGTAGTTGCTAGTATGGGAGTTGGTGTTTGTTGTACAGGTGGAATGAGAGGATTGGATGGTTGAGGAAGTGTTGTTGTAGCTTGAGAAGTAACAGGAACATCTACAAGTGAAGTTGTCTCAACGTTAAGAACATAGTCAATACCTGTGTCTAGATTTGGATTGAGCATGTTGGAGATAAAACCAGATGACACAGAAGAACTCTGCTGCTGACCTTCAAGATTAACCGGAGTTAGGGTCATATGAGTATCTTCAATTACTTGAGTAGTTTTAGGAGCATCTGTCATTTTCGCATCTCTTCCTTCCAGATTAATGTTTGCTTCAAAGGTTTGTTCAACATTTACCTCTTCTTCCTCAGCATATCTACTTTGTGGTAAATCATCATTTGCTTCATCATCTAAAGGTTCATAATGAGAAGGTGTTTGAACCCTAGGATCAAAAGACTCTTCATCTTTATCTTCTTCATTATGTTTTTCTTCAGTATCATAAGAAGTAAACTTGGGATGTACAAAATCATCACCCTTAGTGTCTGATATTGTTCGTTCACTATCGTTATCATCACCTTGATCATCATATGGAACACCTTGATCATCATCATCATCTTTATTATCATCATTATCATCTTCATCACTTGACTTCCAAGGTATCTCTTCCTCATCATCTGAATGATATGTAGGTACATCGGGAACCCCTGGTTTAACACCAGTTCCTTCATGTGTACCAGAGCCGCTGGGTTGAGAGATGTGAGTTTGATTTAAGATTCGTTTGGTAGCCAGCTTTAATTGTTCAGCCTCAGTCAATGTGATATCTGAGAGAGTGTCCAATCCGATAGCTGGTTGCTTTTTCTTTCCAGACTTTGCTACCTTAGCAGTTGCTTTGACTCTTTTACCAGAGGAAGGTTTGGGTACATCATCAGTCTTTGTCCTAGAAGATCGACATACATATTTTGGTTTCGGTTACACCTTTCCAGTAGTAAGAGCATGGTAAGTCTTGTAAGCTTCAGATTCTTTCATTGCTTGAGTTGTTAAGTAAATAGGAAGAATGGCACCATATTTTTGAACTACTTCATGCTGAGGGATGAACATCATTGTAGTAAGAATGGGATCATCATTAACCATGTGCCAATCCACTGTGTTCCTTCTCAGAATCGATTAATCTTGTAACATGAAGTGATTGATGATGACCTTGGTAAATCACAGGTACTTGTTCTTTCTGGACTCCTTGTTTTCAATTTGATACACTAAGTCTTCCCATAGAAGGTAGACAAAGTCAACATTTTCTTGATGATATAAACCCCAAAGAATTTTAGCCCTAAAAAGTCGAAATGTGTCGATTCCGGTAACTTTACCACTAAGACATTTGTTGATGATGGTAGAAAATGTTCTCCAAGGTTGAGGTAGGAAATCAACCTTGACATCAGAGAGAAGCTTAATGGTTCCAGAATATCCAAGTTCTCTCATGAAAGCAAGAATGTCTTCTTCAAACAGAGTATCTACAAAATGCTGTCCAGGAAGCTTTGGACATATCTGAAGGATGTTCGTGAAAGTGTCCAGATCAAAAGAGTAACTCTTTTTGTTCATCTTAAATCTAATGGTGTGCTTGTGGTAAGAAGCCGTATTCCAGAATTCTTGCATGTAGATAGCAGGGACACTTGTAGTGATCAGAATTCTTGTTGGGTTTATTCCAAAGCGACTTGAAATGTGGGTTCCTTGGGTTTATTCTAGTGTTAGCTCCATCTTAGTCGGCATTATTCCCGATTCTTACATTTTCACCTTTTATATCATACCTAAGGACTTCTACACTAACTAGTGGATATCCCTAGGTAGATCCCTCCGGTTCTGGCTGGATCATGGGATTTGAATACCTATGCCAACTACCTTATAGCTCTATAAATTTAAGTACATGGTCGGTCTTTTGGGTATTCCATCTCAATCAAAACTAAAATCATTGAAATTTCAATCAAAGTGTTTAATATAAATATCAAAAAATTTACACTTTGAAAGTTTTTTCATCATCACTAAAAGCTCCCCCTTAATATGTGCACCGTAATCATAGTACATGTTAAGTTTAGAGTGCATTGAGTCTATTTTATGTGATCACATTTTAATACAAATTAGGTTCAGTTTAATCACATTTTCTCCCCTTATCCAAAATGTTAATCCCATGATATTTTGGATATCAATTGATTAAACGTTCGGGGACAAAATGTTACATACTATCTATAAGGAACATTTTGATGCTCCCCTCAATTTATGAGGGTATATAAGATAGTGCTGAGTATAATAATTTAAATTTTTTTTAATTTTCTAAGAAATTCTTGAAAATTTTGTACTCGAGTACTCCTTAATATCACCATAAAGTCTACACTACATCTATACAAATTCACAAGTTTTTATTATTCACGAGGATTAACCTTTTATGATGAGGACATCATATGATAAATCATATGGTCCTTTGCAGCAGCTGAAAGTCACCCTCGTATGGTCTCCTACCAACAAATTTCTTTAAACTCAGCATAATCCTCCTTGTCTTTAGCTTTTTCTTAATTGCTTGGATCATTGCTCTTGCATTTTCTTTGTCATGTTGTCTCCAGATGGTCTGTGGCAGATACTGCATCCGAATTCCCTTGAGACGATCATTAAGAGCAGTCCAAACATCATCGAGTGTGCCATCACTAAATTTATGTAGTTCATCAATACGCATCAATTTGTTCTTCTTGTCTTTGTTCTGATAAATGAAGCCTTTTAAGATCACCTTCTTTGAATTTGTATATTGTCATCATCTCTACAAATAGTGATCCAATCCAGATGCTTGTAATTATGTCATTTAAAAATTTCTAGCTTGGAGACTGCAATGATTCTGCATTTGGAGTAGACATCGCGAGCAGATTCTCTCTTAACCGCAAATCCATATAATTGTTGTCTTTTTTGCCCCAATGTGATATACCCCAGAGTGCATGCTTTTCATAGTCAACCAGCACTGGACTCCACATTGTGTTAGGAACCAAATCTTCAATTCATTTGATGTGCCCGTAATCTGCTGCCTTGGTCTTCGTGACTGAAGTTGCATATTTTCGGCTTGAAACACCACCACTTAGATACTCAAGGTCGTTGTTGATGAAGTGATCAAAAGGTATGACTAGACGACCTCGAGAATTTGGGATCAATGGTAGTGGCTTTCGCAGATCATAAGGATATTGCTGGCCTTCAGGGTTGATCCAATCCAATTATTCAGTTGTAGCTTTGTAGACTTCTTCAAGGAAATATTCAAGTTTGACCAGACTTTTGCATGTGCCTTTCATGAGATCGAATGTTGGACCGGCGAGTAGTTCAGGGGTTAGAGAATCAACATTGAGCCTATTCATCACAAATGCTAAGAAATCAAGTGAAGTATCCATCAGCTCATCAAACGATTCACGAGGATCTTCATTCTGAGCCAATATGCTTAACCAAGGTTGAGTTGACCCATGAGCCACTAGTAAAGTCTTGTTCTAATCACAATCAGGAGAAGGAAGTTTATCCGGTTTCTGAAACCAATCAGGAAAGTAAGAGGTCTCAGGTTAATCTTCAGTAACTCCTATTTC
>BQNB010164507.1:0-14325 GCA_026074375.1 Tanacetum coccineum
TATCTCCACCTCCGGACTTTCCTTATCACTCTGGGGCTCTAACCTAGTTCCGGGAATCTGTGGTCCATCATTCCTAAGAGGTGAACTATCATCAATAACTGATCACTTCTGACTACACTCTTTAATATATAGTAAATATATATAAAATATACTTATAAATATATAAAAAGGAGGGTAGGAATCCAAAAATCTCAGTTATAGTAATCCGGAAGTATGATTCCCATGTCGTTATCCCCGATGAGGAAAGCAATTGAAAGTTGAGAGTCGTTTTGAGAATCGATGTTTGAATGGGATAAGATTGATATTGGTTATCTAAAACTATGAGAACATTATGGCAAAAACTTAAAAATACTTAAGGGAAGACAAATTTTAGCTAAAAATATAAAACGAGAATCCTAAACTGTGACTAGAATAAATTTCCAAAAATAAACCTAAAATGAATTTTTCACGTTTAATAGACTCTAATTAACTAAAAAGTAATATTAAAGAAACTAGAATGAAAACGGAGTTGATTTGAGCTTAAAAACATGAAAAACGTGAACGGGAATGAATCCCGTTCTTTAAAAAGTGAAATTTTGCAATTTAAACCCTACGGAAGCAAACTAATTTTCCTAGAAACGATATGATAAAAGCAAACATTCTAAAAAAGAATTTTATTTTTTTGACTTTTTTATAATTTTTTATGAATTAAAAACGATTTTAAAGAAAATTAAATATAAAAAATACTAAACGTTTTATAAAAATTCTGAAAAAATTATGAAAAAAAGTAGCTTGAACAGAGGAAACTAGGAAAAATAAGGTTTCCCGGGAACACAGCTATCGAATAATGCTGTGAAATATGCTACAACATCTTATTGTGAAAAAAGGGGTATAATGCTATATAGAAAAATAAAGAATTGATTTTGCATATCAAAACTGAAAAAGACCATGGCACGTTTGGAAGGGAGTGTGTGTTTGTGAGGTGTTATAAAAGCGTTAAAGTGATAAGGTTGTTGGGATCTTGATTTGATGGAGACAAAAAAAATAAAAGAATGAAACAAGAGGACTAAATCTGGCAACTATGTAATTCTACAAAGATGGAAGATTTTGAAGAATTAATGAAGATTTTGTCAAGAGATTGCGATCTACTTATATTTTGGTCTTGGTATGAGTTCGATGTCACGTGGATAGTGCAAGACATAAGACACAAGTTTAGGAATTCAACTTCTTCATCAAATATGTAATACTCAGTTTTTCTTCATAAGTAATCACTACATAACCTACAGACAAGATTCTAAGAGATGGTAAACATATGGGTTTCAGGGGAAGCTTATTGTTTAAATGTTTAACCATCTACATGCACCACTTGAGGGGAAATGTTTACAAGTTGCTTATCTACTGAAGACACCCTATTGGATGCCTACAAAAAGGGGAAGAAAGACTCTATATATGATTTGGCAGCTTAAAATGTGTGGGGCAAGATCATAAAGTTAAGGGGAACATACTACAAAGGAAGATTTTGTTTCATTCAAGGAGATGATTACATCTCAACTTCAGGGGAAGCTTTGGCTTTATGATGAAGTTCGTACACGACTTTGTTTGTTTTGTCATCATCAAATAGGGGAAGATTGTTGGGATTCTTGATTTGATGAGACAAAATAAATAAAAGAATGAAACAAAAGGACTAAATCTGGCAACTATGTAATTCTACAAAGATGGAAGATTTTGAAGAGTTAATGAAGATTTGGTCAAATATTTACAAGATAAAGACTAGGAAAATATTTAATGTGATTTAATGGTATTTAATTGATTTAAAATAGGTTTTCATATCTATTGATTTTACTTCCTTATAAGCCATGATCCTCTCCTAATATAAAGAGATCATAGCGTGTAGTTTTATCCATCCATAGAAACATCGACTGATGAGAGTCGAATAGTAAAGGTGTGTGTGTACACCGGAGTTAGTTAGTTAATTAGTTAGTACACCATAGTATAATGGTGTAGCCCCAAGTTATAGTTGGGGTAATAGGGAAACGTTCAATGAAGAAAACCTTGTTTGATAATATTGCTTTCTTATTATTCCGCTGTGCATTCAATATTATCTGTAAAACTAATCCTAGTTGAGCTTAAATCGATCTTATCAGAGGTCGTGGGTTCGAGCCCTGCTCACCCACGATTTCCCCTCTTCCCTTTTTATTTTTATTTTTAAAAACTTTTTAACTCAGCTTATAAATAAGCTGTAAAAACACAACTTTAATGAAGACAATGTTTTTCAAAACTCAAAAATAAGCACGAAATAAGCAATTTAAAATGACAGAATAAGCAAATCCTACTAAACTTATAAAATGCAAACTGTTTTGGCTTTTTAAGAACAAATAAGCTAAGGGAAAAGCTAAATAAGCTAAAACATATTAAAAGCTATATCTAATAAGCATATAAGAACTAAAATAAGCACAATTGGTAAGCTAGAATGACAGAAAAGCTAAAAAGCTTAAAAACACTTAAAATTTTACACTAGAAAGCAAATAAGCTCAAATAAGCTTATATCAAAACCAAATAAGCTAACATGGGATTATACTAAACTAATAAGCTAAGCTAAACCTAAATAAGCCATAACAATAAGCAGATAAGCTAGAAAAAAGGAATAAGCACTATTGGTTTAAACCAAGGCTGTCAAGATCGCGATTCCACCTGGGAATCAGTTTTTTGTCTTGTGCAAGATCGAGATCGTAAGATCGTATCGAGATCGTAAGATCCAACCAAGTTATCATGGTTCTGTAAACAACGGATAAACTAAGTCAAACTATTTTATTTCTACTCATACACAAATATAAATTATATAATAAACCTCTTGAAAAAAGTCAAAGTTTAAATTAAAAATACCAAAGTAAAAGAAAAACACAAAAAGTCAGGTTTTCTATCATCACATTCACGATTTATCGAAATAAAATTACATATCATGCGTAATAAACGTCTCAAAACAAAGTACTTCACTAGTATCACTACAATTAAGCTATTTGAATTAAAACTTAAAGGTTAATAGTTAAAACATATAAAAGGTAAAAGAAAAAACAACAATTACCTGTAAGAAATTTTTATGACTAGAATAACCAATAACATGAGAAGAAGAGCCCGTTATATGTTTCTGTAAATTCAATTTGGTGGAAAGTAGATAATTAGGTTTATTGTATTAGAAAATCTAGGAATGATACGTCAATACTGTTAATGAGATCAGCGTGACTCGTATTGTTCTTTTTTGGCGTAAAAAAGTAATTGATAGTAAGTATGTAAGTTCAATAATTTAGTAACATGGTAATTTGGAAAACACGTATCGACCGCGATCCACTATCTTACGGCGAGTTTAACGATCCAACGTGCGATCCTTCCACTGATGCGATCCTACACCGATCCTACACGATTTTATCAGGTGGACACGTAAGATCGTACGATCTTACGTGTAACAAATCTGCGAGTTTAAACAGCCCTTGGTTTTTAAACTGTTAACCAAACATCCCTTACGGCACCTTTGAGCTTATTTTTTAAAAAGTTAAAGGATCCTTATGGACTTTTGCTAATTACCCTAAAAAGTACACCTAAAAAACTAACATAAAACAACTTTTAAAACATTTATGAAATTCAGGAGCCTTAATGAACAGCTTGTTGAAAACAGCTTATACACTAAGAACACTTAGTTACTTTTAGTTTAAAAAGACAAAAAGCTTATTTTAAGGCTAAAAACATATATGCTAATGAACTTATTTTTGAAAACTAATCAAAAAGCAAATTGAAACCAATTAACTATTACCCTAGATCTAATTGTGTGCTAAATATCTAAATCTAATTCCTACAATTATCTTCTAAAAATTGATGATGAAAAAGGCTACTTGACACTTAATACTGCTGATGCAGTTGACACAATTTGAACCAAAATTAAAAACCTTAAATGCAGACATAATGTAAACGACTTCTACACTTATTAAAACACAACTAAGAGAAAATAAGGACACTACAATTACCAGGTGTGATTAGAGCTTATAAACCAAACTAGACTTTAACAGATTTGAACATATATTAAACTAACTTATGAGAACCTAAATAACTCTAATCTAATTAATAAATCTAGCATAAACAGATTTAAATGAAAGATTAAAACCAAAATCCGAAGACCAAATGGCCACTAGCAGTACTAACTTGTGGTTAGTACTGCTATGCCAAACACCTCCTTATTTTTATCAAAATTCATTTGAGCTTAGGAAGTAGAGATTTAGTGAGCAAGTATCAAATACCAGATGTTGATGAGCTTATTAACAATCTAATGAGCAGATTTTAGCAACTGAATAAACATAACTAACATTTAATAAGCTAATGCTAATTTTTTTAGATTTTTAATGATTTAAAAAGCAAAATTATGAAAACTATGATGTAGACTATTGAAGCTAAAAACAGATAATCAAACTTAACTAATAAGACATAATAAGCAATTATAAGCACAAATAAGCAAGTAAATAAGCAGATTTAAACTATGAAATTATGGACAGAAAAGATAAATGAGAACTTACAAATGCCTTAGCTAAACAAGGGCTTAATTTGCTCAAAGAGCTGTCAACAAGCTCTAGCTTATCACAAGGATAAGCTAGTAAAGTCCAAAAAACTCTTCCAGAGTAAGCTTATCATCCAAGCAGCCAAAATCCTTATTAATCATAGGTATTAAGCTTATTTTGATTGTTTAAGTAGGTTAATGATTAACTTGAGCTCAGTCTAAGCTTAGAGACTTAGAGAGCTGAGATGAGCTTATTAGAGCTTATGTAACAGTATGAGAGCTTATAGAAAAGTAGATAAGAACTTTTAAAAATTTAAGAGTAAAACAAGCAAAAACAGATTTAATAAGGTAAACTACTATTTCATTGATTTAAAACAGATTTACAAAACTTGAGATTGAAAATACAAGAGCTTAATAAGAAATTACATTTAAATGAAAAGTTACATAAGCTAATTAAAAACTAAAAAAATGCAGAAAAAGAAGATCCCTTTGTGTGTGAGGAGTGAGCTTGTATTTATAGTAGTCATGAGAAGCTTCTAGCCCTTGAGTCTGTTACACGCTCCTTTTAATCTGAACCTTCTAAACATTGCCAATCATTGGATCCTCAATTATCACCGTTGGATCATTTGATGAGCACATGGATTGCCAGCGTGGCATTTCGTGTGTCAGACCCTTTGTGCTTCTTTTGGCTAGGATTTAGTGTAAAAATCCTTGTCCTTGTGTGTTTCTTTCATATATCCGCGTGTCCTTTCTTGTGCACTTAATAAGGAGCTCTTGTGACGTCTAACTCTGCCAGCTTGTACCTTGTCACTTGAATTGTCGACCCACGTCCTCAATTTCAATTAACCCTTTGATTTTGAGAAGGGTAATTGTTGAGACAATGATGAATAGTAAAAACAGGATTTGACTTTGGGCTTTTTATAAAAAGAAATGGAATTTTATTTCTTTTTATATCTTTGTGTACCCCAGTGTGTGGAGGTTGCTTTGGGCCAGGGATTTATAAAATGGGAAATTGGGCGGGCGGTGATGAGGTTTGGGCTTGGTTATAAGGTTGGTTATTGAGATAACGACCGTTATCTCTTATAATATAAAGAGATAACTGTGTTAGGGGTGTTAGGGCTTTAAAGGCTATTTTTCAATTAAGGGTTAACTATGAGGGACTGTTTTGGGTATTTTGGGGATTTTGTCCTTTGTGAGTTGACCAAATGTTGACCATGGGTTGACTTTGTTAACCTTTGTGTAGAAATCTTTCGGCTCTTTTGCACTTTATCCGTTCCCATGTTCGTGTTTGTCTGGCTTTGACCGTTTTCTTGTGATTTTTGCATTATCCGTACCTACACATTCACAAACAACACAATACAAGTATATTTTTGCTCACTTTAATCATTTAAGAGTCATTTTGGATATAATAAGGATATGTGATTTCTCACATATCACCCTTCAAAGAAGCTGTACGAACTCCTCTCACTCAGAAAATCATAGAATTTACTAGGCCAGAGTACAAGATGCTAGCTAATATTAAACTATATGATGGGACTGCTAATCCAGAGGATCATCTAAGTTGATTCGCTAGTGCGGCTAACTCCGAGGAGTGGCCCATGCCAGTATGGTGTAGAATGTTCTAGCAAACTCTTGACGGGTCAGCAAGAGGATGGTTCGAGCGCCTTCTGGCCAATAGCATCAACGAATGGGTGGAATTGAGAGAAGCATTCGCCTCCAAGTATTCAGTTCGAAGGGCGTGTTTTAAGGAACCACACGAGATCACAAAGATAGTCAGGAAGGCCAATGGATTGTTGACAGCATTCAAGGAGAGATGGACGGTAGAAACTGGGTTCATAATGGGGGTTCTGGAAGTCATGAAAATTTCATCGTTCATAGATTCACTCAAGTGTCCCGAATTGGCAAAGCGCTTCTCGAATAAAGCTCCTGTGACTATGGATGTAATAATGAGAAGAGTAGATGATTTTGTCCCCTCTGAAGAAGCCTTCGCCCGAACGAAACTCCCTAAAGGCGAGACGGGGGAGCTACACCAAAAATCAATCCCTTCGATGATTCAGAGAGATGATTGTCCTTATCAGAACAACTATGTGGGGGATCCCTGGAAGTATGACAATCGAAGCGGCCATATGGGAAGGGATGCTCATACAGAGGAAGGGATAATCAGGCTTTTTACCCTCCTCCCAGAGGAGATTACCATCCTCGGGTCACCCCAGTCCTTATTCTTGATGCTCTCACCAAACTCCCAAAGGAAATTCTGGCTGCTGAAACCCAATTACGCATAACACCCCCGAAGCCCATGCTCAACCCTTAAAGGGCTGGACACGCAGATCGATACTGTGATTACCATCAGGAAAAGGGTCACCATTCAAATGATTGTATTCAACTGAGAAAACAAATAGAAATGGCGCTGGAGTCAGGCAAGTTGAATCATTTGGTGAAAGATGTTAGGCAAAGAGGTCAGGGAAACCAGAGGGGCGAAGACACTCAGAAGGTCAAGATAATCAACATGATAGGATCTAGGTCATCAAAAGAAAAGAAAAGGAAGGATCGAGAAGTAACAGAGGTATGGATGAACACTCCCATAACCTTTCCATCGATATCAGCAAAAGATGTTTCGGACGAACCGCTAATTGTTAAAGTAGAGGTGGAAGGTTACTTGGTTCGACGGGTATATGTAGATGAGGGAGCTTTGGTAGAATTCATTTTCAAACACTATTTCAAAAATCCCAGCCCAAAGATAAAAGCCTGACTGAGAGAAACTCAAACAGATCTTGTAGGTTTTGCGAGGGAAGTAACAAAGCCATTGGGCAAGATAGAATTAGAAGTGTGCTTCGGGAATAAAGGGCTGTGTAGGAGAACAACCATGAAGTTTACCATCATCAAGGACCCATCACCATACAATGTAATCCTAGGGAGGAACGGACTGAAAACGTTATGAGCCATACCCTTTACCATCTACTCAATGATGAAGTTCCCAACACCGAAAGGGATAGCCACCCTAGTCACCCGGTCCATAATATTCTCATAATGCAGACGCTTAGAAAAGAAACAAGTGATCGAAGAAGATGTCTCAGAAGAAATAAGGAAGGAGGAGGCTAGCATGGAGGAGGTTAGTATGACAGAGGAGGTCCTGGTAAACCTGACATTTCCAGACCAGTTGTTAGTCATAGGAGGAGGATTATCTGAAACATGTAAGTCCCAACTGAAGCTCCTATTGAAGGGAAACATGGAAGTATTTGCGTTGGGGCCGACCAACATGACCAGTGTTCCTCGGCTAATTATAGAACACACCTTAAACATCAACCCATCAGTGGAATCGGTATGCCAAAAGCGAAGGGTCTTGGCACTAGAAAAGAGTAATGCAGTTGCCAAAGAAGTTGCTGAATGGGTCAAAGTTGGCATTGTCCGGCCAGTCAAATGCCCATCTTGGATCTCTAACCCAGTATTAGTCAAGAAATGTGATGGAGCATGAAGGATTTGCATTGATTTTAAGAACTTAAACTCAGTATGCCCAAAGAATTACTATCCTCTTCCAAACATAGATTTCAAAGTAGAGTCTGTCATGGGTTTCAAGTACAAGTGCTTTTTAGATGCTTATAAGGGTTATCATCAGATCCAAATGGCGAAAGAAGATGAAGAGAAAACATCATTTTATACAGATCAATGGACGTAATGTTACACCAAAATGCCTTTCGATCTCAAAAACATGGGTGCCACATACCAGAGGTTGATAGACACCACTTTCCAGTCACATATTGGAAGGAATTTGGAGGCATATGTAGATGACATGGTAATAAAGAATAACGATGAAAAAATGATGTTGGTCGACGTAGCAGAAACGTTTGACAACTTGAGGAAAATCAATATGAGATTGAACCCGAAGAAATGCTTTTTAGGCATGGAAGAAGGTAAATTTTTAGGGTATATGGTAACTTTCGAAGGAATCAGGGCAAACCCTAAAAAGACCAGGGCTTTGGCGACCTACAGTTACCCTGGACGTTGAAAGAAATGCAAGGCCTTAGTGGGAAGCTGGAAACCCTCAATTGATTTCTCGTAAAGTCAGCTGAAAGGTCTCTTCCTGTCTTCAACATACTGAAAAATATAACAAATGAGAATAAACATGAGTACAGATGGACAATTGAAGTAGAAGAATCTTTACAACAGATGAAAAGGTACATCTTGAGCCTCCTGTCGCTCAGCCCTTGTTTCCCAAAAGAAACTTTGTATGCGTATTTGGCGATATCGAAGGAAGCAGTGAGTGTTGTCCTTATGAGCGATAGAAAAGGAAAACAATGCCATGTTCATTATGTTAGCTGAACTCTACAGAAAGAATTATGCCCCTATGGAGAAGTTAGCACTTTCTCTTATACACATGACTAGGAGGTTGTTGTGGTATTTCGAAGCTCACCCAGTGAAAGTCATAACTGACCAGCCGATAAAGCAGATCCTCAACAAGATGGAAGTGTCAGGTAAGCTGGTAAAATATGCCATTGAGCTAGGACAACATCATGTTTGAGCCCATAAATGCCGTAAAAGGCCAGGTGTTGGCCGACTTTATATCTAAAACACCAGATGGAGAGGCAGCGTAGTCCTACTTTTGGACTCTAAAAGTACCACCGGGGAAGGATGACACTAAAAGTTGGACATTATTCACGGACGGGTCTTCTAGCTTGAAGGGATCAGGAGTAGGCCTCGTTTTGATTAGGCCCAGTGGTTTTGAATACACCTATGCTCTCTGGCTCACTTTCACCAACACTAACAATGAGGCAGAATACGAGGCGCCTCTGGCAGGGTTAAGAATAGTAAGAAGTATGAAAATACAAAATTTAGAGGCAAAGGTTGATTCCAACCTGGTGGCAAGTTGGATCAATGGGAGCTACGTTGCCAATAGTGACAGTATGATTAAATACCTTGCCAAAGCAAAAGAGTATATTGCATGTTTCAAGTCTTTCTTCATCAAGAACATCCTAAGAAACCTAAACCAAAAAGCGGACATGCTCAGCGAAATTGCTTCGGTGGCTTTCAACCACCTACCTAAAGAGATCCTAGTCGAAGTACTTAATGAACGATCAACGGAAACAAAGGAAATCAACACGGTCGTCGAAGAGGAAGGAGATAACTGGATGATGTCGATCATCTAATGCTTGGAGAAGGGGATATGGCCAAAGGACAAGAATAAGGCACGTAATTTATGGGCTAAGATTAACCAGTATGTAATAGAGGACGGAGTGCTCTTTAAAAAAGGATATATGGTTCCTATGTTGAGGTGTGTGGGCCCACTACAAGAAAACTACGCTATCTTGAAAATGCACATGGGAGCGTGCGGAATGCACTTTGGCCCTCGGGTCATTGTTAGAAAGGCGATGAGGCAGGGATACTACTGGTCGACCATGCATAAGGACGCCAAGGAGGAAGTCCAGAAATGTGACTCGTGCCAAATACATTTTGCAGTGCCAAAACTCGCCAAGACGTTAATGACCTCCATTATGACACCATGGCCATTCTACCAGTGGGGCGTGGATATATTGGGACCGCTACCACAAGCAACCGGAAGGGTCAAATTCGTAATTGTGGCGATTGATTATTTTACCAAGTGGATCGAGGCCAAGCCGTTAGCAAGGATCACTGGTAAGGAGGTCATACGTTTCGTTTTGGACAACAAAATCTGCAGGTTTGGTTTACCTAAGATCATCGTCACGGATAATGGCACGTAGTTTGTGAATGATTCGTTCAAAAGTTGGTGTGCAAGATTGAATATTCGACTAATGAACACGGCTGTGGCCCACCCCTAAGACAACAAGGGCCAATAAAAGTCTGATGGAAGGAATCAAGACCAGGCTCGGCAGAGATAGAGCTGGTTGGGTGGATGAATTGCCAAATGTCCTATGGGCCTATCGAACGTCCATCAAGCAAAGCAATGGGGAAACGCCTTTTAGTCTGACCTACGGTAGCGATGCAGTTATCCTAGCTAAAATAGGTATGCTCACTTACCAAACTATGATGATCAGGGAAGGTTTTAACAAAGAGGAGCTCCGTCTCAACTTGGATCTGCTACAAGAGAGAAGAGAAATGGCTGCTATCCAGGAGGCGAGATGCATGACAAAACTTTAACATTACTACAACAAGAGAGTACACCTTACAAGTTTTAAGCCAGGTGAATTTGTGTTCAGAAAGAACAAAGCAAGCAGGGTTGATGACCAACGGAAACTGGGACCTAAATAGGAAGGACCATACAGAGTCACGGAAGCATATCAAAATGGCTCTTACAAGTTGCAAACTATGGAAGACAAAGAGGTGCCTCGGACTTGGCATGCAGTCAATCTTCGCAAGTGCTATTTGTAGTAACTATTGTTTTAAGAATTCCAAAGCATTATACGAAACTAAGATCTTAATGAATGAAAAGTTCCTACTCCTATCTTTCAAGAAGGAACAATTTTCTAGCTTACTATCTCAGCAAGTTCATCACCGGATGGCTCGCTACCTCCGGTTGAACGCATGATTTACCCAAAAGACTAAGTCTAAAGGTAAATGCCGAGGTGCATAGCACCAGAAGGCATGATTTACCCAAAAGACTAGGTCTAAAGGGAGAAGTCGAGGTGCATAGCACCGGAAGGCATGATTTACCTAAAATACTAAGTCTAAAGGGAGAATCCAAGGTGCATAGTATCGGAAGGCATGATTTACCCAAAATACTAAGTCTAAAGGGAAAAGTCGAGGTGCATAGCACCGGAAGGCATGATTTACCCAAAATACTAAGTCTAAAGGGAGAAGCCGAGGTGCATAGCTCTGGAAGGCATGATTTACCCAAAAGACTAAGTCTAAAGGGAGAAGCCTAGGTACATGGCACCGGAAGGCATGATCAACCCAAAAATAAAGTCGAAGGGAATGCACCAAGGTGTACTATGCCGAAGGGCGCTATTTTATTCATTAAAGCAATAAAGCATAGATATTCAATACATAAACATAAAAAGGCGCAAGGATTAAATAAATATGAAATATTCGAATGCCAACAACCCATTAGTACAAGCATATACATTGTTTCAACAAATTAGAAGGCAAACACTGATACAAAAAAAATATTCATACATAAATAGTAAAGTTTTTTTATTCAAGGTGGAAGGAGGTTCGCCAAGGGCAGTTGAGATTGTGGAAGCAGCTGAGCTTCTGGGGGGAGCAGGGTCAGGATGAATCTTAAGCAAATCAGCAACAGAATGACGATAGCCGCTAGCAATCTTCATGACATAAGGGTACTCCTTTTCAAAAAGTTTATCATACATAGGGTTTCTTGTCTGAATAGGCATCAAAGCCTTTAGCAGCATGCAAAGCGGCCAAGATCTCTTCTTCAGTACAACCCTCGCTCAACCCTCTTTCCCATCCAGCCTATATAGCCATGTTGAAAGGCTCTGAAAGACTTTGTTTATACTCATGACTTTGAAAGAGCCGGCTGACCATTGTAGGGAGTAACTTACAGATGCAGTCAAACTTTTCTACCTCTGCCTGACTCAGTTGAGCGACAAGTTTTTGTTGCTCTACGGCCCCCTCAGCCGACATCCTCTCAGTAAACACAAGTGCAGAATCCTTCTTGGCTAATTCAGCCTCTAACTCCTGAATCCGGAGAGCCTGATCTTTGTTAACTGCTGACAGCTCATTCTTCTCTTTCTCTAAAGCTTTAAATTTTTCACCACAACCAGTATGCTCTTCCTTTAGCCCTTTATAACAGTCAGCCATGTCAGTATAGAGTTTAGCATTGTGCTCCAGATCCTGCCTAGCGGTGTTAAATTTCCTCACAGTCTCGAAACACTCACATGAGTCTCAGCCAATTTTATGTAGTCATCCTGAAGATTCTCAAACCTCTCGAGAATGTCGGATTGGGCCATGGCTCCTCTAGCCAACCTAAACCAGGCACTCTCAAGGGCAATGAGATTCGGCAAAGCATAAGTTCCCGGCACCACATAGGAGAATCAATACGACACCTCCGTAGAATACCCCACTTGGGAACATATATCTCGTCGGAGCGAGAAGATTCGCCATCCTCGGCATGCAAACCTAAAAGTAACGAGAGAAAAGCACATGTGTAAGCATATAAACGCAGCACTACAACTAAGGTAAAGCTAGGCCAAGATGTACCTTTTAGAATCTCTCTTGGTTGTGACAAGGGTCCCCTAAATGAAAGAGTGTGATGAGCCAGCGATTGGGAAGAAAGAAACACTTCCTCCTTGTCAGCATTCAAAGGTTTCCTCGACAAATTAACGAAGGGTTCTAGTCGAGGGGGGCTTTCTTTAGTGTTGCCTCCATCAATATCAACATAATTATGCACCGACTCATTAGCTAATTTACGAGGGGAGAGTCGGTTTGAATTGTGGTCATCTTTAGGAGCATCTTGCGTCCTCTTATTCTCTCCATCAGAACCCGATTAAACTATCACGACCCGACCAGTCGATACAACGGTCCGCAGAGGGGTCGGAGAGGAAACATGACCGAAGCCGGTTGTTTTGTTTTCCCTTACGGCTGGAGTTTTCCTTCTCTTGGTTTTTGCTTTGGAACCATCCCCTTCATTATTCACCCTCTTTTTACTCTCTTTATTCTTGACTACTTTCTTAGCCGCCTGTGATTTCTTTTTCTCTCTATCCGCAACAACCTTGGGGTCATCGACCTCCACCTTTAGCTGAGCATCAGTTTTTTCCAGAATAGGTTCCCCAACCGAAAGAGGAGGAGTAGTGTTTGGTTCTACCCGATTTATGGCTGAGATAGCAGTCCCTTTCCCAATTGAGACACCGGAAAGGAAATGAAAGCATAGATACTCGGACATGGTAATCGCTGAAAGAAAAGAAAGCAACAAACAAACACGACATTAAGAGAAACCAAGAAAACACCTACATATACATGTAATAATAAAATCAGGACATATTACCATTCCCTCGGCAACTTTGAAAACGAGGTGGAAACCAGGAAAATTCTATATGGTGGCAAGGCCAGCAGAGAAGAGAATGCCAGAATGTATCAAACGAAGATCCATAACTCTTTCGGAAAAGGTCCTGACATCCTCCATTCTAAAACCGTCTTCTGACAACATATCATTGACACCAGAATCATGATGTCTCCAAGCCATTGCATCCGGAATGGCCCTTTGATCTAAAAAGAAAAACTTATCTTTCCACCCTTTCATTCTGGAAAAAGTCTCTTGAAATATCTTACCTTCGGCACCCTTACCTACTCGTTTTTCAAAATAAAACCAATGTCCTTGTTTGCTATTTTTATAAAAGACGTGAAAAAGATTAACAGTGGGTGAAATACCTAAACTAAGACAATACAGATCAAACATGGTCAATCGGTTTAAACCTATGGGCACGAGCTGAGAGATATGTACACGAAAGTGTTTTATGACGCCTAGCAGGAGGGTAGAAAAAGGAACACTTGTCCCTGAAAATTCAAAAAACTGTTCATACAGACCTATGGTTTCCTCCGATAGTTGGTCCATCGTCCACCCTTCTGATGGAGCACATGGATGTAGATCCAACAGAATATTATATTTTTTGGCTGAAGACTTAACATCCTTCGAAGACATTTTAAACTTATGATGTGGCATGTCGAACTTGGGAACAACCGCGACCTTAACATGACGATCTTCCTCGGCCATTTTTTCCATGATACCGAAGAGAGGTGATAACATTAAGAAAAGAGAAGCAAGGGCATATATGTACCTGAACGCAACAAAGCCGAAGGTCTCTGTTGGTAGAAATATTGCGATATTTAATCTATACATTCTCTTCATGTTTTGGTGATGACAAACATGTAACTTATAACAC
>BQNB010164508.1:0-14325 GCA_026074375.1 Tanacetum coccineum
AACAAGTGACAGGGATGTACAGTGTTTCGAACTCGTATAGGGGAAAGTTTGGGGCTTTGTCAACTTAAGTCCCTTATGGATATATGTATTATTGCACCACTCGTCCTTTTTGTTAAATAACTTTGGGGACTTGGCAAAACAAGTCCCCAAAAGTTATATAACTAGTTGCATAAACCGTCCTTGGGGTATACAAGTTCTAGGAATTGACAGGATAAGTCCTTGTGGTACATCTTTGGTCAAATGGCAGTTTTCCCCCTTTCTTTCATTTTCTCTTTTCTTCTTAATAAATAAAAGTTTAGGGTTTTGGCAATTTCAACGCTCAAACTTTTATTTCTTGACTTGTTGACTTCGGGGTTGACTTGGGTTGACCTCTGTTTGGACTTTGACTTTGTCTTTTCTTTGCTTTTCCATTCCGAGTCCGGTTTTGTCGATTTGGCTTCGTTTTTCGTCCTTTTCTTAATTATCCGTTCCTGCATAATACAATTAGCAAAACAAGCGTGTATTTGGCATTTTAAGTCCGTTTTTGGTTATTTTAGCTCGTTTTTAAAGGCAAAAGGTATGTGTAATTAAACACATACCAGTAATCGAAGGCTAGAGTTGATCGCCACCTTTTCAATACCAACTAACTCAGAGTGAGAGATTTGATAGAAATGTGTAAATCTCTGTGAGTTTTAAAACAAAGTCTTTCCGACTTTGAGTGGCAGGGAATGGTTGTGGATTGCGTAACTAGGTCCATTATGACTATCTTCAATACTAGACAACAACTTAGTGTTTCTGACAGTTTGTGTATTGACCCAGTTTCTGCCTAAGTGTATAGAGGGCTTCTTTCTTTTCACCCTTTATCCTTACAATTCTTTTTCATTCTTCAACCCCTTCAACACTTACCGAGACTTCATGACTAGTACCTTGTTGGGTTTTGGTCCAGTACTAGCTCCATCTCAGTCGGCACTATTCCCTTATTCTTACTTTTACTCCTTTTTTTATATCATGCCTAAGGACTTCTACACTATCTAGTGGATTGTCCCTGGGTAGATCCCTCCGGTTCTGGCTGGATCATGAGAATGAATACCTAATCCTAACCACCTTATAACTCTAAGTAATTACAAAATGGTAGGTCTTTTGGTATTATTCTCAGCCTTAAAACCATTTAAAAACATCGATCAAGGTACTTTGTGATATAAATTAAAACATTTCATACCTCGATGGTTTTACTTTTCAGAAATTGCTCCCCCTCAACACGTGCATCGATATTCGAAAATGTTTAGCACATAAAGGGTGAAGCTCGCACTTGAGTCCTTAAAAATCACATCATTAGTCATATATATTAATCACATTTTCTCCCCTTATCAAAAATGTTAAATCTTTTAATATTTTGGATATTAATTGATTTAAAATATATATTCATTCGGGGAGAAAAATGTTCCGATTATTAAAAAGTTATATTAGGAACATTTTAATGCTCCCCTCAAATTATGAGGGTATAATATAGTGTTTGAGTACGTTGATTTGAATTTTTTTGAATTTATTAAGAAATTCTTGAAAATTCGTACTCAAACACAATATTTATTTAACATTAGTCTACACTATTTATTCACATATTCACAAGATTGATAATATACGAGAGATTGACCTGAAATGAGATAGGACAAAATATGACAAAGTCATATTGTCCATTCCAACAGCCTGAGGTCATTCCCGTATTCTCTTCCACTAACGAACTTCTCCAGATTCCTCATTAACCTTCTTTCAAAGAGTATCTTATCGATATTGTAGATCATAACCAGAGCCATTCGCTTGTCTAATCTACTCCATTTCTTCTTTGGTAGGTACTCCATCCTTATTCCCGAGGTGATATCATGAAGAGCGGTCTGAACAAAATCGAGTGTGCCATCACTGAATTTATGGAGTTTATCAGTGCGCATCAATCTGTTTCTGTTGTTTTGATCTTCGTATATCACTCCTTGAGGGTCTGAATATGCAGTGTATGCGGTTCTTTTCTTGAGATCCGGCCTGAATGTGTCAGGTTTGGTGAGGTTGAGCTTCTTTTGGTAACTTTTGACACATAATTGAAGATCTTCCACCCGCCTCTGAATGACAATACGTCTGGTAAACATACGTAATGCCACATTCAAGTCATAATGTTCTTCTATCATCAGATTGGTCAACTTTTGTTGAAAAAGTAGGAGTAACATGTCCTTGATGTCTTGTAGGCGAAGATGTGGGAAGCCACCTTCTTTAAACGTGTATAGATGCTGATCCTCTGTACGAACTTCAATCTCGTCCAAGTGACCATAGTCATACTTCTTCATAATCTTAAGTTTGGTAACTGCAATGATTCGTTTTCTGGAGTAGACATCCTTCGTTGACTCCCTATTGCTTGCCAATCCGTAGAATCGTTGACGTTTGACACCCCAATGTGAAGTACCCCAGTAGGCATGTTTGTTATATACCACCTTCACGAGACTCCATAGATTAGGAACCATGTCTTCAATCCATTTGATCTCATAAGTAGCAGCCTTTGTCTTTGTAACAGAAGTTGAGTATTGTCTGCTTAAACTTCCACCTTTCAAATATTCCAGGTCGTTGTTGATGAAGTAATCTTGAGGGATAACTTGATGACCTCGATGATCTGGAATCAACGGGAGAGGCTTACGGATATCAAACAGATACGGCTTGCCTTCAGGGTTATGCTAGTCGAGTCATTCAGTTGTAGCCTTAGAACATTCTTCAGAATGATACTCTAATTCTGTAAGACTCTTGTAGGTTCCTTTGAGTAGGTTGAATGCCGGTCTAACCAAAAGTTCTTGAGTCAGATTAGTTATGTTAATCCGATTCATGACAAATGCAAAGAAGTCAATTAGAGTATCCATGAGCTCATTAAATAAAGTAGGAGGTTTTTCTGCACGAGCAGTGATACTAATCTAGGTTTAAGGTGGTCAAAAGTCAACATGTTGTCTCTTATTCCAATCAGGATCAAGAGTCGGAGGTCACTTGGGTTTCTTGAACCAATCATTCTTGGGAGTAGCCTGGTTATCGGGTTGTTCATCATTGTTACCCGTGTCAAACTCTTGATTCTTTTGCACTCCAAAGTCATCAACTGTATAACTTGGCTCCTATACATGGGCATACTTTCCAGATGACTTATGATGAGATCGGGTACCTTTAGAGGAGCTTGATGACTTACCTTCCTTTGACCTTGGATCTTTAGGTGACTCAGCTTCCTTGCTTGAATTCCTTCTTTCCGTCCTTTGGTCTGATCCAACGGAGGGGTCTTGATCTTTATCTTTCTCGTCTTGACCCCTTTTCAACTTGAATACATCACCATATGTATCAAAGAGATCTTTTTCAGTGTTATAAGATTTGACCAGTGCATCGTAAAGCTCCCTTTTATAATCAGCTCTAAGATGTGATTTGTTTTCCTCCATCTTGTCCATAAGAATCTTCGTGATTTCAAACTCTGAGAGTGATGAAGCCGCCTCATAATTAGACTTTGGTTGAGAGTAAGACTTTGCTAAGATAGCAGCTTCTAGTGATTCTGTGACATTTCATTCAATTACAGGAGTTGTAAAGTCTGAGACTACTTTAGGAAGAATCTGAGGAAGTTGAGTTTTGACTCCCTCTCTGATAATAGTTCTTACTGATGTGTCAATAAGATCCATATACTCCTTCTTCTTAGCTTGAGCTTCTTCTCTACATTCTGCATTATGGGACATAATGGCTTGTTAAACAGCTTCTTTAAGTTTGTTGTAAATGTACTGATCTATAATAGCAAGAATAGAGGAGATGGCTTGAGCATACTGGTCAACTTGATTCATTTCTGATAGATCAGTTTCCACTTTGATGACTCTATCATTGAATTTGAACATGGAGGAGATGTCTGGAAGTGCAAGAAATGAGGTTGTTGCTTCTGAAGATGTTGGTGTAGGAGTTGGTGTTGCATGTTGTGTAAGAGGATTGAATAAAGGAGGTGGTGGAGTAATAGTCGTGGTAAAAACATATGTGATCATAGGAATTACTATTATTGGTACGGTATAAAGAGACGATGTTTGACTGCTTGGTTCTTCATGACGAACGGTGGTGTCCATCAAGGAAGCAATCTCATTATCATTTGGAGAAGGATTCTCAAAGTTTAGGAGCTTACTTGTAAAGTTGGATGAAACAAAAGAACTTTGCATTAGACCTTCAGTCTTCTGTGTATCATGGAAAACTGTAAGTGTCACATGAGCATCTTCTTCTTCATGCTCAAACCCTGATTCTCAAGAAACATTATGTTGATCTACTCCACCCTGATCAGCATCAGTCATTTCAACATCTTCTTTCCTTAAGTTCACATTTACATCTCTGTACAATTCCTCAGCATCATCTTCCTCTTCTTTATTCACCTCTTTTGCATTGTTAGCATTATCTTCTTCATCAGTGAGTTCATAGTCGTCAGGAGTATGAACTCTTTCATCAACATTTTCTTCTTCTTCTTCTGCCTGTTTTTCATTGGTATGATTGAGATTAAGAATCACATCTCTGTTTGACTCAGTCCTTTCATCATCAATATCATCATCATTGTCATCATTATCACCATCATCATTATCATCATTATCACTTTCATCTTCAGTATCATCTTCATCATCATCATCTTCTTCTCCAGTATCACCTTAAGACTCTTTCTCACTTTCAGAATCATATTTGGGTACATCAGGAACCCCTGGTTTAGTACCAGTTCCTTTATTTATACCAGAAGTCTTGCGTTATTGCTCATAAGGAACCCTTAATTAAAAATCAGTTCCATCACCTGAGGCACTTGCATGTGAGATGTAAAAATCTTTCTTGCTTTGTTTTGTAGCCTCCTTGAGCTGAGTAGCTTTAGATAGAGTTACTTCTGAGAGTACATTCAAACTTTTGCCTTTATCAGCCTTAACCGTTGCCTTCTTCTTAGTCGGTTTAGGTTTAGAAGCTGACTTATTCTTGGAAGGAGATTCCTCAGATGAGATGGCTGAATCAGATTTCTTTTGACTTTTCTTTGACTTTAGGAGTTCAGCTCCTGAAGCAATTGCATAATAAGTCTTGTAAGATACAGAGTCCAGCATGGCTTGATTCGTCAATGCTTTAAGGAGAATATCACCATATACTTGAGTGTCTTCATGTCTAGAGACGAATCTTATGGTACCCAGTAAGCTGTCATCCCGAGCAGTGTGCATGAATGTTCTGTTTCTCATTAAGATAGACTTATCTTTTTTGAGGAAGTGATGAATGATTATCTTTGTGAATCTAGGATAGAACATCTTATATTGTTTCTTAGAGTCTTTGTTATCAATCTGGTAAGCCAATTCCTCCCAGACTAAAGCAACAAAATCAAGGTTCTTCTTGTAGTACATTCCCTAAAGTATTTGTACTCTTGAGAGTCATATCTTATAAAGGCCAGATACCTTTCCACAAAGACATTTGTTGATGATTGATGCAAAAGTTCTCCATGTTGATGCAAATGATCAACAATTACATCAGTGATGTACTTGATCTCTCCAGAATGACCAAGTTCACGGATAAAAGATAGAGCTTCCTCTTCAGATAGGGGTTCATTAAATTCTTGACCCAGAATCCTAGGACATATGTTGAGAATTTATCTGAACACTTCAACATTCACATAAAACCTTTTGTTATTGATCTTGAATTGATATGATGCATTGTGTTTGTTGACGGTAGTCCAGAACTTATGCATGTAGATGACTGGAACTTCTGCAGTGATAAGGAATGCATGATAGCATGTTGTAAGGACAAGGGCATCCAACACTACTTGATAAGTAGGTTCCTTTGGTTTCTTTCCAGGATTGATCCTCATGTTACATTTGCCAATGACACATTGGTTCTCTGGAGCTACTAGGGCATTGTCCATTGCAATTTGTTGAGCTTTGGTAGTCATGGTTCTGCTAAGAATTTTCCAATACAATTTATATATAACCAAGTTTATATATGACACTATATGGCAAGCAGTTTAACGATGAATGATTTTAGATGCATATTTTGATTATCAATAAAGGATTAAGTACATTTTGTCAGGCAAGCATTTAACAAACTTTGTCTAGATTGCAAAATTAACCAATTTTAAGTTGCCTCCTAAATTATGTTTTAAATCGCCTCCTAAAGGATATGAATTTATTTGCCTCCTAAAGGATTTGGATTAATTTACCTTCTTAAGGATTTGGATTAATTTGCCTCCTTAAGGATTTGGATTAATTCGCCTCCTTGAGGAGTTGGATTAATTCGCCTTGGATTAATTCGCCTCCTAAAGGGGGTGGATTAATTCGCCTCAAAAAGGGGGTGGATTAATTCGCCTCCAAAAGGGGGATTAATTCGCCTCCTATAAAGGGGATTAATTTGCCTCATAAAGAGGGGATTAATTCGCCTCCTATTGTGAATGCTTAATTCGACTTGGATCTTTCAAAATTCTAAACTTAGTGCGTTAAGCATCACAAGTCACTTAACCAAGAACCTTAGTGTATCATAACAACAAATGAACCATTTTAAACACGAATTAACCACATAATTGCCACAATATTCAAAATTGAATAATAGTTCTTACGAAATACATAAAAATGTATTATTATTGTTCTAACAAAGGTTATAACATCTCTAATGCATACAAGAATGTAGTCTAACACTTACTGACAGCAAACCCACCAACATTTTCTATTTCTACCCATTTCCCAAATTTTCGCATACAAGAATCAAGAGAAACACAATCATATGTTAACCAACTTAGAAACTGTATTACACGAGTGTTATACACCCTTAGACGAACTAAACCCCTCAACTAATTTAAAGTTTCACACACTTTTGATTTTGAAGAACCCTAGATCAATTTCAAGGGTTTTTGAACTTAAAAATGTGTTTTACCCAAATTCCTTTGAGGAATATGATGTTTAGGGTGTATGAAACAATCTTGTAGTATACCTTAATGATTGAAAACGATTGCTTTGAGAATCTTGAAGGTTGAACGAGTTCAAAAATGGAGGAAAAGTTTTTAGAGTGTGTTTGTGTGTGTTAACTGAGAAGAAACGGGGCAAGGGGGTGTTTGTGTTTGAACTTTAAGAGTTTGACATAAATGCCCCCTGACTTTCTAATTGATAAAATCAAATAACATCTATTTTATAGCATCATTTATCCTATGTATTTAACCCATTTTGTATAATTATTGCAAAGAATTGTTACTTAATCGTTTATATTTGAGAATTGCAGTAATTATGGAGTACTTAGTGAATATTAGCAAAAGGCGCGCATTTTGGAGCTTAAATAAAGATATTTTGAAGATTACTATTCTGAAGACCAATACGCCGTATCCATCAAGGAAGATACGACGTATCCGTGCCTGCAATCACCAAAGACCACAAAGGAAACAAGCTCAATACGCCGTATCCAGTGAAGACCAATACGCCGTATTGGAAATATAGTAATATAATATTCTGGAAGATATCATAGCGTGGGTCCCTACCTACGAAACCCAATACGCCGTACAACCTAAATTGCAATACGCCGTATCGAATCGACTATCCAGACAGTATAAATCAGAAAACTCAAAAACGAGTTTTAAATTGTGCAAAATCATATCTCAAAACCTAACCCATAAAAGTTCAAATTTCAGAAGGATAAGAGTAGAAATGGTCTTGCAACGCATCAATACCCTAAAAGACAACGTCTAATTTTCTTATACATTGTATCGATTAGATTATTATGGTATCATTTGGTTTTAACGCGTTATTTTACCTAGGCTAAAACAAGTTACTCTTTTAATTAATTATGATGTTTGAAGGGATAATACCCTTCTTGTATTAGCATTAATATGAAGATCTGAATGTTTATTTTTGTTTATATCTCGATGCTTAATTTATCGTTGAAATGCTTGTTTATGTTTATCAATATTATACATGGTTTACGTCTTAAGTATGTGACCTAACCTTTTAACTGGGTCTAGTCCTACAGTATTAATGCGCTGCAACATTGTGTTGTTTGGGCATAGGGCTAAGAGTCCGGAAAAGCCTCTCCAAAATAGTGATTTATACATCTAGAATCATAGGAATACAAATTATTGTCCATCTAAGTCTGTGGCTAGGATACCTTCGGCTAACCAAGTTAAATTAGAATATTGCAATTGGTTATTGAACATGTTGACTATAGGTGAATCGAGATCATTCAACAAGTATTGTTCTGATTTCCATCGATAGTTGGTAATGATGACATCAAAACACGACTATTTTATAGCAACAATTATCCCATGAAATAAACCTATTTGTTATAGTTAATGCAAAGACTTGTACAAGACGTTTGTATTTGAGAATTGCAGTAAGTATGGAGTACTTAGTAAAGATTAGCTAAAAGGCACGCATTTTGGAGCATAAACGAAGAGTTCGAGAAAGTCTACTGATCTGACATCCAATACGCCGTATTATTCTAGACCTATACGACGTATCCAAGACTTGACGAGCTATAAGACCATTGCCTGACTTTGAAGAATACGCCGTATCCACATCAACGATATGCCATATATAATACTTTGGTCAACGAAGAAAGAAGGAACTAGTTTAACCCAATATGTCATATCCATCAAGAAGATGCGGCGTATCCGTGCCTACACTTCACTAAATACTATGAAGAATTCAAGCCCAATACGCCATATCCAGGATCCTCAATACGCTGTATCTAAGGATTATTATACACGAAGATTCTGGAAGATATCAAACGTGGTCCTTACTCCAAGAAACCCCAATACGCCATATCCCACATCGCCTGATATGGCGTATCGAACCGACTACCAGACCTTATAAATAGACGACACTAAACTCAGTTTTAGGTATGCAAGTGAATCCCTAAACCACCAAGTCGATCAAGAGATGAATAAAGGAGCATAGAAGGTCAGAAAAGAGCCTCAAGATCATAGGAAAACTCGTGTAATCATCGTGCAACCGAATACGCGTTCGATTAAGGTTTCTTTATTTTAATCATTCATATATCAAATCGTGAGTATTTTTACAAGGACTATCGGCTGATATCTTTAGGTATCAACCATGTTTATGAAGATCTAATGTTTGGTTTGTTAATCTTGATTGCTTACGTTATCGTTGATTGTTGTTTATGTTTATCAATTTATATTCGTTTACGTACTTAAGTATGCGACCTATCATTCAACTGGGTATAGTCCTACATATTTAATGCGCTGCAACTTCAGTGTTGTTTGGGCGTAGGCTAAGAGTCCGGGATAGCTCTCCATATTGCAATTTATATATCTAGAATCATAGGATCACAAATATTGACCTATCTTTACTAATTGTTTATGTGAGCTTAGTTGGACTAGCAGGTGACCCTCAGATCAACGAGTACGTTCTTATTCTATTGGTAAGGACTCTGACAGTGGACTACTAGTATATAAATCGCCGTTAAACAGTAAGTGGATAAAGTCTTGATGAGCTAGGGTTTGGTAAGAGCACCATTACTTAGATTCTAAGATAGATTATAATCAACACAAGGATGCTTTATGCGGATACGTCTAATTGTGATAGAATTAGCGTGTCTAAGTCTTAGGATGATGTACCGCCTAAGTGTAAGAATGATATGCCCCTTCGAGATAAGACAATCATTGCACTAATAAACAAACCTGCATTTTATCAGATTATTCATGGTTGATACGTTTTCCTTACATTAGTTCTCGACCGCTTCTCTATCGTTTGTTTGTCTTCTTGTGTGTGTTTATTACTTTACTTGTCATCAAAGCCTTAGGTTAGATACCCAAACTCGTGCCAGTCTCTCAGGCTGAAACCCCCCTTTTCATTAGTTTAGGTTTAACTTAGGTTTAACATAGAATAGAGTTAATTAGTACTAACATAGATGAATAAAATACTGATAGAATTAGGAGTTAATGCTCTCGCTCTCAGTGATCGACACCTTACTTACCACGAAACTACCACTGACCAGGTACACTGCCCATTAAAGTGTTGTTTTTAGGTATAGTCGGCATAAAATAAATAGTAAAACTTGATACATAAAATAACACCTACACAACGACACATCAAGTTTTTGGCGCCGTTGCCGGGGAGTGAAGTTGTTTAATTCTTGTTTTTATTAGTGTTTTAGTTTAGATTTAGTTTAGTTTAGATTAATTTGCATATTTGTGTGTTTGTTTTGTGTGTTTGATTTCTGCATTGTATATTTTTGCATATTGTGTGTTTGTGTGCATCTGAGTTGAATACTCAATACGGCGTATACATTTTTTTCAAACCAATACAGCGTATTCGACTCTATCATCAATACGGCGTATTCAGTTCACTGAATATGGCGTATTAAGCTATTTGACAGTTTTCTTTCCTAGCGAATTTATTACAGGTTAAAATGGACAACCCCAACATTACTATAGAGGAGTATATCAGGCTTGAGGAAGAAAAATCTTGTAGGCGTGGTAAGGTGTATAACTGGGAAACTGCTACGTATGGTAAGATCTGGGATAATGAAGACGTTCACGACCTCGGATCTGTTGAAACTGAATTCCCAGCTATAGTCTTTAACGACACGTTAACATCTGAAGCAACACTCTCGTGTGAGCCTACGGTAAGTTCTCTTAACAACGATGAAATTGACTTTAGAATATCGTTTGACGAATTCGACGATGAAGATTTGCACGGTAATTTCGACAAAAATTCATTTGCCATATAAAATATTTTTTGAGATACCAATTTAAAAAATCGGATTCAGGATATCGATAATGATTAAAGTCAATATGCCTTTGCTTCAATCTCACCCGATCTACGGATCAGTTATGTGATGAATTCATACTTCTTTAAAGATTTTGAGAATGAATTTCCAGCCATTGTTTACAATGATACTAAAGATTTTGAGAATGAATTTCCAGCCATTGTTTACAATGATGCTCAAACGTCTAAATTAGATTTCTTAATTGAACCGATTTTAAACCCTTAACATATCGATGAATTTAATTTGAAAGTGAAAACATTCATTGTCGGAAATGTGATGAAGAGGAATATAAAACATTTTTTATATTTTTAACCCCCCACACACCCAAAACCCCCCCAAAAAAAAAAAAAAATAACCCCCCCCCCCCCCCCCCCCCCCAAAAAAAAAAAAAAAAAAAAAAAAAAAAAAAAAAAAAAAAAAAAAAAAAAAAAAAAAAAAAAAAATGATCTATTTCCTTTCAACGTAGTTTATCCCAATAATTTAAAATCGAATAAGGCCAACGATGATGATAGAATTGATATTAAACACTCTTCGGGGGATTTATCTATCAAACCGTTACCTGATGTAATAAATACCGATGTTGGTGCCTATGCACATGGGTCAAATAAGCTTTTGAAAACAAGTCATGATACATCAAATAAATTTTTCAAAGCTGAAATTTTTATCAAAGAATTAAATTTTAATATCATGACTTAGAATCATCTTAACAAAGGGATGTCATTCATTTTCCTAATCATGAATTTGTATGTGCCATTTGGCATCTCGTTCGACCCTAAATTGTTTTATAAGGATGGGATTAAATTGGGGCAAGTCTAACTTAAAGACTTTTCTATAAACAAAAGTGCTTGCCGGGAGACAACCGAGAATGTAATTTCAATTTTTTATCGAGTCTGTGTTCCCAGACTGTCTATACGGCATATCCAAACCCCATGGATATGGCGTATTAGCCTTCTGGACGTTATCCAGTCTTTATTTTTCAGCACAGTCGATACGGCGTATTCGACACAGGTTTCAATACAACATATCCTGAGGAATAGATATGGCGTATCGACTTCCTGTACAGTATTTAGGTATTTATTTAGAGTCTAACCAAACGAATACACGAAGATAGAATTGCATTTGTTTTTTGAGAATTTACATAGGACCTCGTGAAGGGAAATCGACAAATGTTGGTGGAGAATTTACAAATCTGGAAATCTTAAAGTGTTGGAGTCTTGAAAACCCCAAGATGGCTGTTCAACACACAATCTTGCTCATAAACGCAACTTGGAGAATCTACCGAGCAAATATCAGGGGAGTTTCTCATTCTAATTCTTTTAAAATTCCCGTATTTAATGTTTTACATATACAACGAGGACTTTGTATAATTCAAGTGGGGGGATGGAATTAGAATGTTTACTTGTCCAAATTTTCACACTAAAATGCTTAATTTATGCTAAAAAAATTTCCAAGCATACTTTTGTGAAATTACTTGATACATAACCCGCACACAATAACCCTTGTTAGATATTGTGAGAATTTAGCCTATCTATTTCCAAATGTTTACCCAAATTTCACAAAATATGAGTGTGCCGGTGATGTAGTAAACTTTAAAACTTGGCTTGGTATATCTATTCGAGACCGCAGTGATAAGTACTATGGATTTAGATGGAGTAACTTGTTTAAATTGGTAAATTTTAGGATTACACCCAAATCGCCTTTACATGTTGCTTATTAACTAACTACACCGGTTAGTTAACCCCCGTATAAACCCTTTTCCACTCTCATCTTTAGAGTGAAGATCCACTAGAACAACCCGTAGAGCCAATCCTTTTAGGATCTACACCAACTATTTATTTCGTCACACCCTTACATCTTAACCTACCCTATTAGATTAAGCTTAATTTACAGTTGCTAGTTGCTTGAGGTGTAAGGTATGTATTTCCCGAGTCTTGTGTATATTTTGGAACGGTTGGAAATTTGCACATTGCAAATGAGAATGTATATCAAAACTCATGTGATTTTACTACCGTCACAATTAATGGTGAATCCGAAGAATGAATGAACTATCAAAGGAATTATCCGAAATTATTATGATCGTGAAGATGGTGAAACTACACAGTGATTTGAAGCTTAGTTAGCAAAAAAATTAATTAAAAAAAATAAAAAATCAAAAAAAATCAAAAAAGTTAGAAAAATCGCAACAAAAAAGAGAATGAAAGTTTGAAGATAATCGTTTCACAATTACCAAAGGAATTACACGAAGGATCGATTATTCGTTGATACAAATCGACGACGTAAAGTATTGTACAGAGTGGAAGATGTCGCCATTTGCCTTGTAGAGTATGTAAAGTTTTGGGATGATTGGAAAGTTGACCGTTACGGGAATGCCAACTTAGGTTGTTATTTTTGATCAATGATCAAGACGTTGTAAATAGTCGTATCTTTGTCATAGTAACGGTCAGGAAAAAGTGTCTAGCAACTTGTATCTTAGTCTTAATCTATTTGTTTCTTGATTTTTATTTAACAACAATTTATTTCTCTTTCCTAATCATTAACCATGGGTTTTACACGAATAAGGATTTATACGAGCATGCATGTCTATTCCGTCGTTACGGCCATGTATGCATGTCTCGTACCTCGTTGGTTTACGACTTTTGGTGAAAGTTAGAAGATTCCTACCCTATATCATTCTTTATCCTAACCGTTGGTTAAATTCGAATGAGGATGTGATCGAACACACATGTCTATTCCGTCGTTATGGCCATGTATGTGTGCTTCAGCTGCCTTGTTGGAGTGGTACTTCTGGTGAAAGATTCTAGAATGATCAAACCATAAGCCTTTCGATACGAAAACCCATATTTACCTTTATAAACTTGTTACTCCTTAGCTTTAGTGGCGGAGATGTGTATCCTTGCCACGCTTATGATAAAATACTCGTCACGACAGAGCAATTGAGCGAATTAGTTACATGTTACCACATAGATTAGTTGAGTGATTTGAGTACTTTCATCTTCCTATTTCATGAGGTGTTTGGTTGTGTACTTGTAATAGATCAAATAAGTGCTTTAACGGAAAATATCCTTAGGGATACATTTTTTATAAACTTCTAAAAGCTACTTGAGGACAAGTAGGATTCAAGTGAGGGGATATTTGATGACATCAAATAACGTCACTTTTATAGCATCATTTATCCCATGTTATTAACCCATTTTATATAATTATTGCAAATAATTGTTACTTAATCGTTTGTATTTGAGAATTGCAGTAATTATGGAGTACTTGGTGAAGTTATGCTAAAAGGCGCGCATTTTGGAGCATAAACGAAGAGTTCGAGAAAGTCTATTGATCTGACAGCAAATACGCCGTATTATTCTAGACCTATACGACGTATCCAAGACTTTGACAAATCAAAAGACCATTGCCTGACTTTGAAGAATATGCCGTATCCACATCAACGATATGCCGTATGTAATACTTTGGTCAACGAAGAGTTCGAGAAAGTCTATTGATCACGTATCCAAGACTTTGACAAATCAAAAGACCATTGCCTGACTTTGAAGAATATGCCGTATCCACATCAACGATATGCCGTATGTAATACAATACTTTGGTCAA